>LR563713.1:9983-27607 GCA_900536345.3 Caenorhabditis sp. 39 LS-2015 | reverse complement strand
GATGAGGGAGGAGCAGATCTCTCCGAGTATGACTGAGTTGGAACGTTTTCCGCACTGAAAACGATATGTGTAACGGATAGTTGGGAAACGAAAAACGTACGCAGTGGGTGCAAGAGTGCTCAAAATGTTGGCCTTCTTTGCCACTTGAACCTTTGGCTTTGCAGCGGCTGCAGCGGCAGCAGCATTTACGGGCTGCCGGTTCGGAGCCGCGTTCTTTCCCTCCATGAACTCTTCGGCAGTGATGGCGGGGATGGAGGAACGGGTATCCGGGTAGAGGTCGTGCTGGAAACAACTTCTTCTTATCTTTGAAACATCGAGCAAAATGAGAAGCACAGACAATAAAGCAGTTTATCAGAGTGCAATCGGATACTTTGATAACTCACCTGGAACAGATCGGACTTTCTCGGCACAAAGAACTGAAGAATGTCGACGACTCCCTTGGTAGTCAACTTGTAGATTCTGTTGATCTCGTTCTCCTCCGACGAGATTCCTCTCTTCGACTGGAATCCAATGGCTCTCTGCGGTTCGCTAGTGGTATAAGTGTTGATGTAATGGACGAAGGGAGCCTCGTTGTTCACTTCATAATACCGAATGGCGCAGTCTCCTTTTCCGACAAGGTACACCAATCCAGCATCTTCATCGTAAAATGGGAAGAGCACACCATTGGAAGTGTCCAACTCTTCCTCGACAATAGGAGTGGACAGGTCTTCTGGAGCACGGAGAGCGTAGAGTCTCTCGGATCTTTTGGTGAATCCAGTGGTCAAAATGAGTCCGTCCTTCACGAAAATGGCTCTCTGTGGCTTGACACCTTCATGCCCGGTTCCCTCATGAACTACTTCTCCGGTGTGAGAGTCCAGGATTCGGATCTTCTTGTCCTTGCAAGTGGTCACAAACTGACTACCGTCATAGTTGAAGTTGATGCTCCAAATCTGATCCGGATGACCGGCAATTTCGAGCAGAGCTTCTCCGGTTCCGACATTCCACATGAACATCACATTCTCACCTCCTGAAAACTCTCATCATCATTAAATTCGCCAAGATTACTGTACCTGCAGTGAGCAGAACATTATTGGCTACCGGATGCCATGCAATCGTATTCACTCTCTTCTGATGTCCAGTCAGCTCGACGGCTGGCTCGCACAAATTGCGAGAGAGTCCCCGGTCGGGAATGACCCACACTTTACACGTGGTGTCTTCGGAGCAAGAGGCAATGACATTGTCGTTGAACGGACTCCAGGCGACTTCGAGACACGGAGCCTTGTGAGCATCGACGAATGGATAGTCTTTGTCGATTCTGCCAATCTGAAAGTTCAGGTTTCGAAATCGGGACTCAATGTGTTCTCTAGTCTCTTATCACGACAGTTGTTGCTGTTTTTTTAACTGATCACTTGTTGTTTGGTAGAGAGAAAGAAAAATAAAAGAACATGACAAAAACTTTACATCTATAGGCGTGGGAAGGTCATCGTCATCTCATACCTTATTGACTGGAATCACCATGAACGGACCTCCGGCACCTCTGTTGATGAACGCGATGAACTTCGGATTGACATCGCAGAACAGAGAGTCCCAGGTGATTTCGGTGACCTAGAAGTTTGATTTGGATCGGATGATATCAAGGGATTGTCCATACCCTGATGTCGGACATGCAGCTCTCATGCTTTACGGGTTTACAGAACACATGTCGGAATTTACTCTGTCTTACGATCTGAGCCATCTGAAAAGAGCAAAAGGAATGGAATAATTGAACTCTGAAACTGTTGCGGTTCTGCGAGGGAGAGCGAAAAGATAAAAGCGAGAGTGAGAGTGTGCCGGGGAGTAAATATGCAAGGATTTGCGGGTGCCTTGCCTTCTGCCCGAGAGATGCTCTCGCTCTCCCGCGGGCAGCGCCTCGATGCTGCGTCTCTCCGGCTCACGTGCTCTTTCTTCACTATGTTACACTGCTTTTTTGTTGGCTCCCGTCGGCAGCATTTCCGCTCGCAGCCTGCGTATTCTTCATGTCTGCTCTGACTCTCCGAAGATATTGTTTAGTTAAAATCCGAGAAGCTCTGGCCTATGAGAAGAGAGACATCCGCCGGTGATAACTGCCTGTGGAACGGCAAATGGCGAAATGACATTTGAACACACAGAACCGAGAAAAAGAAACTGGAAAGAGACTCATAGAGAAACGTCTATATTGTTTCTTTATTTATTTCAGGCTCCAACTTGCTCTTCTTTTTTCCTTGCCCCCGCGCTTCTATTTGTTTCTAGTTCGTACTGTTGCTCCCACGCGCGCGATGACGAAAAGGTGTAAATAGTACTTGTTTTTTTATTTCACGACTTGGCTTTTCCCATTACCTTTCTTTTGTCTCAAGACCAATTTTCAACATTTTTTGATCGAAAATTTGACGGAATTCCGTTCCGGAATTGGCCTAATTTTTGACACTGTCGCATGCAATCGCGCTCTAATGACAGACTACAGAAGGCGCGAAATTTGAGCGATTAAGCTTTTACACGGTTCTCACCGTTGTTTTTCGCGGTTTTCACTCGACTAATTCTCGTTTTCCGTCATATAATGGCGTTCGAGTTTGATTTGGAAACTTTAAATGATAATCTGGACTCTTTCGGTCTCTGCTGTCCTGAATCCGATGATTTCATCGAAAAGTGTAAGTTGGAAATGTGGAAAATGGAAAACAGTTATTTTTCAGTGGAGGCGTTGTGCAAAACATATCGGAAGTCGACAGATGACATTTCTGATGAGATAGTCTCTGTTATGAACAATGCTGGAAAGAAGCGCGTCGATTTGAACGTCATCGCCGTTCTCGAAGAGAGTCTCGAGAATCAGGCGCAGAAATTGGCCCACGCACCGAGATCAGCCAAAAAACCAGCGTAAGTATTATAATTTTGCGATTTAATTTTGAAATATTCAAATTCAGTCGTGTTCCCCTCGCTGAAAGAAGCGGATTCGTACTGAGCGGAGCTGGAGACGACGAAAAGGACAATGTCATGAATATCGCAACGAGTGCGAAACTCGAAGGGCATTTTCTCGAGTTTTCTCCATTTGCGTAAGTTGTTTTTTGTTTTTATAATAATTCAGCATTGAATTTTTAGAGGATCTCCAGCCAATGAAAAGTTCCTTCGGCGTCCAGAACCGAATCATGTTATGAACACGATTCGCGGGAAGAAATATCAGGATAATGGACTGACATCTAATATTAACAATGCTGGAAGAGTCGAAGTGATCTCCAAACAGCCGAATATTCTCTACGGAACAGACAAGTCTTCAGTGGTCATTGAGGGTCCGTTTTTTGAATTCAAGTTTTAATATCTATCTTCGATTTTCAGCCAAAGCCAAACGAATGGGAGATTTTGCCCAACTTCTTCAGACTACCCATGAAGAGATTGTTGACTGGGGAAATCCGCTGGTTCCGTCGGTGGATGTGGTGTACACTTACGGACAAGTGGTCCACGATGACACGAGAGATGTGGAAAAGTTCGGGGAACATTCGGTTGCACTCATGACTAGTAGGTTGCTTATATTTGTTTGGTATTCATCGAGCGGTTTCAGACGATGAAGATGGCACTATGATCCGTCTGGATTTGAGCAAAATGACGGAAGACGTGACTCTGTTTCCTGGTCAAATTGTCGCTGTCCGAGGGATAAACGAAACTGGACAGGAACTTGTCGTGGATCGGATTCTTACTACTCCTGCTCTTCCGGTTCTTAAAATTGAAACAGATACGACGAGTAAGTGTTTTATTGAAAAAAAAATCAGCAAAATTTATGTAATCCTCAGAAACCATCTGGTTCACATGCGGACCTTACACAGCCGGAGAGAATTGTGGATATGAGCATCTTTGCGAGTTGCTGGACAAAGTGGTCATTGAGAAACCGGATATCCTTATCATGACTGGACCTTACGTTGATCGGCGGAACGCTTATATCAGTAAACAGTCGTTCGCAGTCAAGTATGGAGACCTGTTCGAGGACTTGATGCTGAAAATTAAAGGAAAATTGCACAAGTGAGCTCCGAATCCGTGTTTCTTGCTCACAATAGTTATTTTTCAGCACAAAGACCGAAGTAATTATTCAACCAAGTTCTACTCATGATATGTGCGTCCCGCCCGTGTTCCCATCTCCTCCATTCCACTTCAAAAAGATGGACAGCGTCAAGAAATTTATTCAATTTGTTCCGGATCCGTGTGTTTTGAGCATCGGAAAGGGCGGAGTTCAGATTGCCATGACCAGCAGTGAACCGATCCAAGGACTCAGCAACTCAGAGTTCCATCGATCATCCGATCAGGAGAACAATGACCGACTCGTTAGGTTGAGCAGCCATCTCCTAACGCAACAATCGATCTACCCACTGGAGCCCACGGAATTGCCGACTTCGATGAGTGAACTTCTGGAAGTCGGGAGGTTCTTTTCCTCACCACACATTGTTTTTGCTCCGTCGAAACTCGCACCATCTGCCAAAAATGTGAACCAGACCGTCTTCGTGAACTCCTCGACTCTCGCGAAAGGACCAACTGGAAACTACGTCAAGATGTCAATCAACATGCCAGCCGGAGTGCTCGGCTCGAATGAGACAATTGCTAACTATTCTAACATTCAATTTTTGCGAATTTAATTTTTTTTTAAACTTTGAACACGTTGCTTGTAAGCTCTTTTGATCAATGTACAATGATATCTTCTGATTAAACAAATTCATCGTCAACGGTATGTACATAGAAACGGATGAGAAAAGGCACAACATAAAGCAACCTGACAACCTGATTGTGCAATAACTTACGGTAGAGAGATGCACTAATTGCTTGAACGGGGAGGGGAAAGAGAACCCGTGGGGAGGGGGAGGGGAATGGACACAGTCTGCTACCGTATATTATTTGGGGAGGAACAAGAAGAAGAGAGGATCACATGTGACTGTAGCTGGCATGGATGATGGCCTGTTCGGGGAGACGATCATCGTTGACGACGAGATGAAGAGCCGTGTGACAGTGACTGTCGACGGTCTGGATGGATCCTGAAAACGGAAGGATTTGTGGAATGCGGACTGATGAACTGATTAGTGATAAGGGACGAGACGGTGAGAGTTAGGACACTCTCTTACCGTCTAGACTGGTTTCAGAAGGGGTTCGGGTCTCTCTGAAGACGTCTCTCTTCGCCGCAAATTTCGAGTCCAGGCGCCTTTTCCTACAGAACTACGGTCTCGAAGAGAGATTTTCAGAATTAGGATTCAATGATCACAGGATCTCTTTATTTTTTCACGAAGATCAATCCCTAGCTGAGTTTTACACTTGAAAAAGGCATAACACCCACCTGCATTGTCGAGATCAGAAGGACGATATGTCATGTAGCCAATGATAGTGGCGAGAATCGAGAGAAGCTTGCACACAATCGCTGGAAATCAGAAATAAAGCGTCTCGAGGAACGGAGCAATCAACGAACCGAGTCCAGTAATGGTCCAACTGAGCTTGAACGGATCGTAAACCAGACAGGAAGTCGCTTTTCCGCAACTCTCTCCCCATTCCAGGCACGCCGTGTCAATGATGACTCCGAAGAGAATTCCTCCGGGAATGAAGCCGAGAAGACGGACGAATGTCCAGTTGACACCGAGAGCAAGAGTTCTCTGATCGAACGGAACGACTCGGAGCATGATCTGTTGAGTCGGGATTCCCGAAGCGAAACTGGCGACGACGGTGACGAAGAGAGTGACCATGAGGATGTACTCTCTGTATCCGCAGTCCTGATGGCAATATCCCTGATGAAGGACTTCTGGATGTGGCCGGACACCGTGAATCAGGTTGTGGAATGTAGTGTTCGAGGTCAGACAACCGCAGCCAGACCATTCGGATGATCCCTGAAATTGGCGTTTGTTTGTGTAGACAATCACCCCCTCTTCCCCTCTTTCTCTTTCCCATTCCCAATGAACACTAAAAAGGTCACTAATCACTTCCCCCGATTACCTGATTCTTCGTCATTGCCGTGCATCCTGCGTGGCATCCCGAGTAGTACATGTGTCCCGTGTTGCGGTCGCAAACCGGATTCCATTCCATCTTACAGTGGCACTCCGAGTTGCATTGCGACGAAACACTGAAGTCGTGCACTTTGTCGATGCTCAGATCCTCGTAGCCGAGGTTGATTCCGACGAATTCTCGTTGCGGGCAGTGACTCAGAAGACCGGTGGTGAAAACGAGGGCGACCACGTGGCACACGATTATCATTTTCAGCATTCCGCCAACCTGAATTTCACATTTTTTCTTTTCAAAGAGTTCCATGATGTTCCGGTTCAAGCACCTGCTTCCTCTTCAACCTCTTCTATTCCCCGAATGTTCGAATTCCTTGCAGATCTCTGTTTTTCAGAAATCAAACAAACAAAGCCAAAGACCTTCAACCTTCCCTTACTGTCTATCTTTTTGTTTCCTAATCAAAATTTAACACGACTTTTCAAATTGAAATCAAAATTGTCTCCCTCCCGCCGACACACTTAACAAGTTTCTGTTGTTAATGGAATAATTGGATTACAATTTAGAGGGGATCAAGAAGAGAAAGCCATGTGACCGAAGTGTGGCGAGAGGCGAATTCTGGTGATAACAACCACAAGTGCGCGTTCTTTGCGGTTTATCAGTTTATCAGTCATCGTGTGATTCGAAGGGATATGTTTACCTGCAGTTTCAGTTGACGAATGATCGTACCGCCGACCATGACTCCGGTGGCGGCGGCGAAGATGACAACGGCTGGAAATGGAGAGATAACAGTGATAGAGTGATAAGAAAGGACTTACAGGAAAGATAAGAAGCTAGAGTAGGGTTGGTGGACAGCAGAGTCTCCAGAATCTTTGGCATGAAGGCGGCGAACCCGTTGATGATGATCGACTCGAAAATACCGACGAATATGCAGACGAGGAACGTTGGATTGCTCAGGATTCTCTGAAAGTTTAAAAGTTTCGAATGGCCAACATCAAGATTATCTATAGCGCGACTTACAAAAACACAAGTGGGTAACTTTTTCAGATCTCTCGGCGCCTTTTCATTGACATCTCCATTAGCCGCGTGACACTGATTCACATCCTTGGCACGATGTCTCTTCGCTTCTGGAAGTTCACGAGCAAAGGCAAGGATCGGGAATGCGATGAGGAGAGCAGAGATCGAGGAAATGATGAAGCCGACCCACCAGGCACCGACCCATCGAGGATCTGATCGCTCCATTGGAATTCTTAAGAAGAAATTGGAAGAGAGATGAGAAGAGCTCCATTACCTGTCAACTCTATCAAAATCATCGTAGAGATTCAGAAGGAAACCTCCAGCGAAAACTCCGATGACTGGACCGAAGGAAGTGAGAACGGCGTGGATGGCAAGGTAGACAGGAGACGCCTTCTGAGAAACATTCTCGTCCATGTAAGTGGTTCCGATCGAGAAAAGCGGGGTGGAGCCGATTCCGTGGAGAGTTTGACCTGGAACACTTCCAGTATGCATTCACGCTCCAGTGGACTAGACCTACCTAGAATGAACATCCAAAAGTACGGATTGAAATACGAAGAATACGGTTTTCCGGCACATTCTGGATCATCTCTGTTGACACACTGTCCGAAGTCAGTTTGATTCGACAACGTGTCCACATCCGGATGGTAGATGTCAACCATCCAGTGAGGAAGTGCGCATATCAACGAGCCCAGAGCCATGATGACGCCTCCCCATCCGATCCACCGTCCCTTGTGTCCGTTGTTTCCCCAGTGACAAACGGGAAAAACGACGAGGAGGACGGCGAAGTCATACCAGCTGGAGATGATTCCGGTGTGGGTGCTAGAAGAGAAAGAGAAGATAGTAAACGCTTGATGGGAATCGGTTGAGTGCAAATGAGGTGGAGACAGTAAACTTGCAAGTACCTGGTCATTTTGAATCTTCTTTCCAGTGTTGACAGGCCAACGGGAAAGATGGCATTGACGACGAAACTCTGAATGAAGGCGCAGATTCCCAGCACCAGAAGCAGACACTTCGCATTGTGGAACCCCTGGAGCCATCCGGGAGTGCATGCTCCGAACCCGCAGAGCAGCTTCTCCGAGTCGTCCTCTTCCTCGATCTTATGCTTCAGATTCTCGCCCGGTTCCTCGAAATCGTGCACGTTGTGCTTCTCCATCTGAAACATTCGAGTTGATTGAGAGGAAGTACTTGAATGGCAATTTGAAGGAGGAAATGATCGAGAAAAGGAAACAAAACATGTTTGTTATGATTGGAACAGCCGACAGGCAAGACAGGCACGATGTCATTCGCTCTTTCATCGTTCATAAAAAATTGTGTACTGCATTTGTTATTCAAATATATTTTGGAAGAGAGTGTGTTTGTGGGAGGAATAGTGTAGCTGTTGCTGCCGACGACGACGACGACGGAAGAGAGAAGAAAAAGTGAAAATGACAAAGTTATCACAAGTTGTGACGGTGATGATCGTGAGAGAAAGAGAGAGAGGCGGGAAGACAGGGAATGTTCGCGATGCAGAAGACGTCGGTCGACGACGACGATGGCAAGAAGAAGAAGGAGAAGAAGGAGAGGAAGGAGAGGAATTTCAAAGATTTCTCGCTTGTTAAAGTACCTTTAATAGGCATTTACTGGGAATGGTTCTCGGCATTCTCTTCTGGAACTCTCTTCAGTTCTCGCCGCGGATCTTCCTGTCGAGACAGACAGATAGCCGTGTCAGACACGCCGAGAACAGGTACTGTCATCACCGGTTATGGCCTCTGGAAGAGAACGAGACAGGCCATCTTTAACCTTCTGAGGGGTTGTTCCAATCCAATCGTGGCTAATCGCCACTCACTGTTAATTCAATTTCACACGGAAAATGGGAAGACATGACAACACGAAGGAGAGGGAGAGAACCGAGATGTAGAAGTGATTTGTGGGTGGAAGAGTCGAGTCGCGGCGGGCCACGGACATTTGAACTTGGTTTTTACGACATGGTGTTTTTAGAGAAAAGTTCGGGTCGAGTATGTTCATCACGTCACAGTCCCGTTTTGGGAAGAAGGAGAAAAAGAAGGAGAAGATAGTGATGATTTTGGGAAAAAAGGCTAGGATTACCATATATTGTAGTCATGGTCAATGGTCAATCGGCAGAAAAATCGTTATTATGAACTGAACGGCTCCAAGAGATTCGTATGAGACTCTTCTGACCAAAAGCTCTACTTGTGTAACCAAAAACGGAGCATCGTACAGATCTAACAAGGATCGCAAATTTGAATCAGTGCCTACCAAATCTGATGTTCCGAAACGACGACAGTTGCCATGAGCATGGTTCCCGTCAACTTCCGCACCGATTTGCGTGCAAATTCCCTGTTTCTCACAAAAATAAAAACGCCTACGTGTTTTTGTCTGATGAATGAGAGAAAAGTGATAAATACGGGCAGTCCGTTGTGATTCATAAAATGGAGATAGAGACTACAGAAGATCAATGCCCTTTTCCCTATTCATTCATTCATCAGAGGTCTAGAAAAGTCTCCGATTCTCGATCCGTCCGTCATCAAAAAACCGCCGAGGTCTTCTTCTTCTTTTTCTTCTTCTGGTTATCTTCTTTCTGCCACCGACCAACCGACCAACCGCACTCGCTCACTGACAAACTGATTCGATGACTTCTCCTCCTCTTCTTCTTCTTTTTCTTCCCATCGTCATCACGTTCTTTCATCTGTACTCCGCTCAGTATAGCCAATCCATCATTTGTCCCCCTTGACTACGGGACATTCACACACGTTTTTGGAAGCAACATTGATCTCGTTGGTTCCAAAAACAATAAACCGTTTGATAGTCACATGGCGAACAGGTGGGCGCCATTCGATAGATCAACACGGGACACCAAAGAATGAATTCAGAGTGATTAGAAGGCGACGATGAGAAGGTAAGAGAGAGAAAGAAAGGGGAACTGCGTTCTGAAGAGAGCGACTTATTTAAAGAACTTTTCGAGAAATACCTTGAATTCGTGGGGGCGGGATGGAGAAAGTGCACTTAAAATTGGAAGGGAAAACACTTGAAGATCAATAATCGAATCAGTTAGACAGGGAATGTTTTGAGTGTTTCTTGTCATCATGGAATGACAAAGACTCGACTCCGGAAACTTCTTTCGATCTTTGAAACAATCAAGTGACGATTTGATTGAGAGGACTCTTCAGAAAAGTTTGAATTCCCGTCGGAAATAGGAAACGCACTGCTAAAATGGGAACGGTGGAGGGATGTTGAAGGTAACTGTACCGGTACCGGTAGAATATTACGGTAGATATTGAAAAATTCCAAAATATTTTGCACAGAAATTTGAAGTCAAAAAGATGGGGACATTGATAAGTTGAAGGTTATGTTCCGCGTGAGATACCTCCAAGAACATACGCAATCAATCATTTTTCCAAGATTTGACTTCCGATCAAAGTTCCACGAAAGAAGTTCCACGACACGACGGGCGGCGCATTTGGAAGGAAAAGGTTAAGAGTGTTACACAGGGAGACCGGTACAAAACAGTTTCTTCTCCGATTTCTTTTTTCTTTTTCTCAAACAATTCACCGAAGAAAACGGGCAAACGGAATGTTCACGGCTACTTTACTCACATCACATCATTGAATTATCAGAAAAAGGAGGAGGAGGGGTGAAGGGGTGAGACTAAATGAATGCAACAAATAGAAACGGTGATGGCGGTCAACGTGGTGACTGAGAGGGAGGGGGCGAGGGGTGTCATTGTTAACAAGCGAGAGAACGAGTTTTTCGACAACGTTTACAGCTTTGAACCACCGCAAAATAATGAAATTGTATTGATTGATCTGCTACTGATTGAAAACGGACGAAGACGACTTGGAGAGAGGAGAAGACGTCGTAAACGAGGGGCCGGTCGAGGAGACGAGTAGCAGAATCGAGGCGAAAAACGGAAATGATGGCGGTGGCGGAGTACTGAAATGCGAAGGAGAAGGATGTCAATGGCGCCGCGAAGAGGTTATCGGGCAGATCTTCTTGTCGAACAAACCACTCACGACGCAAGGTTATCTGATCGGTTTTCGATTATTCAACAGCCTGAAAAACAGAGATCCGGATGCATGTGGAAAGGTAGATATCTGATGATCCTTTGTTCTGGAAACAGCATGACTATGGAGCAAATGGAAGACTTTCTGTAAACTGTACAGTAAACAAAAGGGAAACGATGTGAGAGAATTTTTTAATCAGAACCGAGTAGGCGTATTATTAAATTCCATCATAGATAAGAAGGAGTATATAAGCAAAGGCTAACGATCCGATTGTGGCTACTGATTCACACCTCCCCCCTCTCTCTCCCTTTCTTTCTGTTATTCATAATCTCACCAGCACGCCTACATCACGGTTTCGACGAGCACCTAATAACGATAAACGCACCTGAATGGTTCATTTGAATATTTCAGTTTTTTGGTTTTTTGGCAGTGTTGAGAGTAGGCTCAAGAAAAAATTATAGGCAAAACGCTCTTGGGAAGTGCGATCAAGCGATACGGCTACTCTTACAGTACCATCTAACATGTTCGCAGTTAGATCCAAAGTTCTCCGGGGGAACTCAGTTCATCGGAACAACAACCGACCTCGCCTCCGTGTTGCCATATTCTTTTGAGGAACAAGCACAGTTTGAGGTATCTTTTTTTCAGTTAAATCTTGAGAATTTCTCATCCGTGATTCTGTAAAGGTTCGAACTCACTCACCAAAAAGTTTTCCTGACTCTGAAGTGAGTTCAGAAGTCTTTGATACCAGTATAGTTTAGATTCTTCAAAATCCAGGTCAAAGACCCACCTCACATGGGGCAAAAGCAAATCTATCCGGCATTCCTACCACCCCTTCCATGATCAGACCTACACGAGAGTACCGAGACTGTTACTATCCCGTCTCGTCTTCTCCCTTCTCCCTTCTTCTTTTTCTTATCCTCAATGTTTCCTCTTGCGAAAAACCAGCGCTCCTGGGAAATCTGACATCTATCTGCAGTCAACCACCTGTTATTTTGGTCGGACCGTTTGGGACAATGTCTGTAGTCTGATCAGGTTCCCCAGGAGCAGAGTTCAGAAGAACAACAACAACCGTCTGCTAATCCGTCTCGATCGTCTATTCGTTTTTTTGAGGGACCAACCCGTTCCGAGGGACCAATTTATACCGTAACCTTGAAAACGTCAGAACTTTCTTAAATTGGAAAATGTCTAGCTAGAATTTTTTCAATAAACTCTCGAAAATGTCTCCTTGAAACTGTGAAAATTTGAAAAATTTCTAAATGTTCAAAAAAGTTTGAAAAAACGGAAATTTTCGAAAATTCATCTTGCAATACAATCGTTCGACTCTGGAACTTCTCTACAATACACCAGTGGCAATGCTGAAAAAATTGTCCGCACTTTTTTCCATTTCTCAATTTTTATTCCTGTAAAATGTGTCATCCCCCTGCTCGTTTCCTTCATAATAAAGCCGATCGGCCTGTTGCATACTTTACTGTAACAAGAAAAACAACATAACAAAAAGAGGACGGGCGGTATGTTTAGTGTGACCTTTTCCCTATCTTCTCGCGAGTTCTTCCTATTCTAGTCAAAGAACCCTTCAACTTATAACCGAACGCCGATTGTCTCTCGTAAAAAAATGTAACGGATAGAAAGTGATAAGAGCAAAAAAACAAGCCGTTTTTCAATCTCGGTTCGTTGAACCGACATGAAGCCCTTTAATTGAAAGATGATTGTATCCATAGGATCACGTTTGAATGGAGACTTCGAAGTTGATGAGTATTGCATTGTTCTTGTTGATTTTTGGATCATGAAAAACGTGAAAAAAGACAGAACGAACAGAAGGAAGACCGCGAGAAGAAACGATCAGGTCGAGAAGAAGTAAGTGCCCATTATACAATGTTCATGAATACCTCGGATTCTGTTGAATATTCTCCTTCCCGTTACCTGTATCAAGTATTCTCTTTGCACTACGACAACTCAACGATTTTAGTATTTCTTTTATATCTTCAGTCACAAGAATAATCAATTTGCATGTTTCTTTTCACGTCAGTCTTTCTTTCCGGGCGGTTTCCGGCTTCCTCTTGGATCATGACCCCGGTCTGCGCAGTCGGCTTGCCTGCAGCGGAGATGTTTCCGAGTCTGTATGCCGTTATCTGCAGTTACATTACTGAAACATAATTCAAATGAAATGCAGACGGTCTGAAGTCGTATGTCATTTCGGCGACATTTCCCCGAGAATGTTCCTCCTAGCAGCAGCACTGCTCTGTTCCCTGCATGACCTCTGGAGGCTACTTCACACTGTAACCCTCCCCGTACCGAACATTCATTTTTCATCAAACAAAGAGTAATGAGAGATAGAATATGACACGCACCAGAATTACTCACCGCAATTTTTCAAACGTTCCAGTGTAAAAATATTTTTTAAAAAAACGTTGATGTCTAATTGTAAGAAACGCATATCGGAAAAAGGGCAATTTCAAAACAAATTAAAATCGATTTTCGTTGTGTTAGAGTTTCTCATCTCACACAATTTCGGTTTTATAAAAAGTTTGTATTCATTATTTTACGCAGTCCCGGGAAAATAACGAAAAAAATTCGATTCTACAGTTAATTCTCTTTCCGAATTTAAACCTCCGCGCTTTTGCACGTCACATGGCCTAGAAAAACAGCGACCGCCAGCCGGTGGCCGAGTTTTTCTATTTTCGTCGAATTGGATGATTTCGGAACGCGATTCATTTTTCCTTTTTCTTTCCACGATTTTCTGGTCAATTTTAAAGTTTTTTCAGTCCCAATTTAGGTGAAATTAATATAAAAAAGTGCATTTTTAGAATGAGCAAAGATGGTTCGATTAATTGGATGTATGAGGGTGCGAAATCAAATGTTCACCGCGAAGATTATTTACTTGGAAAGAAGGTTGACAAGAATTTCGAGAAATATTCCGACGTTGTGAATGTGCAAAAAGCAGAAGCAATTGATACCATCGTGAACACAAGGTGATAACCGAGTTGTTTTTGTTTTCAAATGTATTTATTGCTTCAGAACGTTATACGACACGGGCAGCTCTACGGGCTTGAAGACTACGTCTCTTCAAAAGGATATAATCAAATCAGAAGACCCATTTGTTGCTGTTAAAGTTCGCGAAGAAACGAAGCGCCGGGAGCTCATGGACAATCCGCTCATGAAGATGCGGTTGCAAAACATGCTGAAGACAATGATGTCTTCGAAGAATGAGAAGAAAAAGGAAAAGAAAAGCAAAAAAGATAAGAAGAAGAAAAAGAAACGGTCGAGAAGTTCGTCAGAGTCTAGCACAGACAGTAGCGAGGAACGTACCAAAAAGAAAATAAAAAAAGAACGATCTCCGTCACCAAAAAGAAAACGTAGTGAACACGGAGAAGAAGTTAGAAGTAGTCGGAGAAGAGATTCTAGCAGTAGCAGAAGGAAGGATGATCGTATGTCGAGGCGGTCAAGATCGAGAAGTGTGGAGAAGGAGAAGAGCATCAGGAAAAAGTCGAGATCGCCTAGAAGGGAAAGATCCAGAAGTGTCGAGGGAAAGAGAATCAAGTCTAGATCGCCAAGAAAACAAAGGGAAAGATCCCGCAGTGATGATCGTCCCCGTCGCAGTTCCAGGTCACCGAAAAGGCATAGATCAAAAAGTCCGGAGAGAACTCGGCGATCTCCACGAAGACCGAATCGTCAAAAGTCGAGGTCTCGCTCCCGTTCCGCTGAGAAACCCAGCACTTCGAATTCTAAATCCTCTCGACAATTTGACTCTCATATTCCTCAACATCTGCAGAAAGGTGGAAACGATTCTGTTAGTGATATTATCCCTTTTCGAATCGGTGAAAGCATTTTTACAGCGGAGCGACTCCGATTCGGATTCTGGTGTTGCTACCCATCGTAAAAGGCATAATAGTGAGAAGGAAGAGCCGAAATCGTACGGACTTGTGGAGGTACGTCTGCTGCAGTACGACGAGTAATTATTGTCTTGTGTCTGCTAACCAGTCCGAGAGTTTGATTGTGTTTATTACTATACTCCAACATTTAGATGCGCAAGCGGACGATCGAAGAGCGCGAAGAGGCCGCGAGATTGCCGACGAAGGAATACAAACTTGTGAAACTGCCCACCGGCCGCGGAAGTAACAACAAACGGGAGCCACGACGAACACTGACTGACGAAGAGAAGGCCGCTCGTTTGGCAGAAATGCAAGACAATGTGAAATGGAGAGATGACGTGCGGAGCAAGAACATGGAAAGGACTCGAGCTGAAGATAGGGAAGAGAAGGATGAGACGGATAAAAACGGATACGCGCCCTCTTTCATCAGGTATGGACGATAGTTATGTTTGTTTATTACGCTCAGTGCTAATACTAGATCCCTGTCGCAATAATTTGTTTCTTTTGATCTTTCTCAAAGGGCCTAGGTCTTCTTAGACACCCGCCAGAAAACTCCTGACCGCGCAATCGATAGATCCGAAGACCACGTGCTTTCACGAGACGCAGAGTGTAAGAGACAGATGCCTGGTCGGCCAGCAGTCTTCTTCTCTCGTTCTTCGCAGTTTTATTGCAGCAGAACGGCGTGCATCCAAACACACATCAATATTTTTTAAAATTTATTTTAATATTTTCCAGAAATCAAATGAGAGAAGCCTGTGACGACATGACCGTCGAAAAACGGCTTCAAAGTCGGAAAGGAGGCGTTCAACGGTCACACGGGTACATGGATCGGAGTTTCGCCAGAAAATAACTGATTCCTTGTGTTTGGTTCACATTTCTTGTTCTGTTCAATTTTTTAATTATTACAATATATGTTGCTCTACAAAGTAATGTTTTCACTGATGGACCTGTTTTTACGATTCCTTTCTTGGTTTCAAATCCGAACCGCCTATATTTCTCTTTATGTCGTTCAAAATCTTCGACTCTAATGTTCTATTTACTTTTCAGATGTACCCTACAACGGGAAATTACAACATTAATAGCTATGCACCTGTTGACCCTATGGGTTAGTTTTTTCGAACGAGGTAGTATGTTTGATAGAGCTTATTCTTTCAGATCAGATCCAGATTCCTGTTTTTGGGTATCCGCAACAACAGCTTCCTCCAAATGCGGCGTCGACATCTTCGGTTGCACAAGCACAACGAGTGCAGCCTGTTGCTCAGATGGTCGGTATTTTTTGTTTTGAGTTCCCATTTAACACAAAGAAACTGTTCTTGTTCTCAGAATTCTCCTGGTCAACCAGTTCAACGATCTCAGTCAACAACACATCCACCCCATCCACAACCTGGTGCCAGATCAGCGAGAACGGTTCGTTTTTTAGAATGATAAGTAATGCTCACAAAGAATTGTTTGTAGGTATCTGATAGACGACAGATCAGCACAGAAGAGATGAGGAACGATTTCAATCGCGCAGCTCCATATATTCCAACTCCGATTAATGTTAGTTATAGTTTCTGAATGTTTTCTCCTCCTTTGGCCCATGTCCCTCTCTTGGAGCAAGCCTTCGTTCTAGTAATTGCAAGCATCATCGCACGCTATCAGTTTTTTTCTCATTTAGTCTTGTAACAAACTAACGCGAATCGGCAATGCTCTTTCCCACCCAATGCAGTCCCTGACCCAACACAATCGACTGTGCTGTCTATTTCGTGTGGTGTTCTTCAGAATTCCGCTCGTACCGGTCTCGCCCAGCCACCTGTTGTGATGTCTCCTCAACAATTGCCGTCATCGTCGACTCGCCAGAGCAATACTTCGGTACCCGTAATGCTACCTAACCTTACGACGGCGAATTGTCAACAGAAACAGCAAGGACCAGACCCTGTCGTGAATAATGAATCAAGCAAAAGGGACAGACGTCGAAAACAATCAATACCACAACACAATACTCCTCAACAAGATTCCCCAGTTGCTCAACACCCGCCTCGAGGGCATTTACCAGTTGCTCGACAGCCGCAGGTTCAACCAACACCTCCAGGCCCTCCTGTACTTCAAAGGAATGCACTTGATACTCTTCTGCAACAAAAAAGAGAGGCTGTTCTAGAAATGGTACTTCAAATGGATGCCATTGCGCTACAGAAGATGAACACTTATATTGAGTACGGGGACGATCGAGAAGTGTTCGTGAAATTCAAAAACCTCGCTGTGGACCGGTGGTATCTCATTTACTTGTTCAAACAGTATTATATGCCCATCCCGGATCGACTACGGGGAAACGGGGCCCACGATAATCAATCTTGGCCTGAAGACCCGCCAGGTTATCCTCTTCCAAATAAGCAGTATCCGTCGTACGAAAGACTGGCAAAAATACAAATGGAGCAAAATGTAATGTATAGCTTAAGGAGGACGCAGGGTGCACAAGGGCACATATCGCAGAATTTGGTGAATACACAGGCTCAAAGATTGCCGAACCAAGCTCCGCCCACACGCAGCCCCGTTCCGTCAGGTCAGATGCAACGGCCGCCCATGCCACAGCTGCTCCATCCTCAACAGATGCAAATGGAACAGAGGATGCATCTTGGTCATACTGTGCACCCGAGGCAAGGTCCTGGTTTCCCTGCGAATATGCAACCACCACCGTCAAATATGCATGGCGTTCCGATTCAATTCCTTCCACACAATGGACCTCCTCCTACCTACGTTCAATATGGCCCTGCGGCACAGCAACAACAACTTCAACAACTGCAGCAACTGCAACAAC
>LR563704.1:2201-38122 GCA_900536345.3 Caenorhabditis sp. 39 LS-2015 | reverse complement strand
CGCCTTGCTTCTCGTCGGCATCGCCGCGTTCCTTTTCAAGTTCTTCTGCCAGCGAAGAACAACTGGAAACAATGTGCCGTATAGTGCTTATCAGTGATCACTTTGTCCATTTATTCTCACATTCTTATCACTTATCCACCCTCTCCCCCTCCACTTGTTGAACAAAAAGAAGCAATAAACTAATCGATATAGCTAACCCAGTTATGTTTTCCTTGTGTTGCCGGTTCCATCGCCTTCCTCTTCGATTTGGTCGACGTTTCGGTATCCCGTCGATGACCGGACTGCAAAGGGCGAGAGACAACGGGAGATGAAGAGACGACAGACGCGAGAGGAGACGAAGAAGAAGAAAGTTACAGCGCGACACGGATCGGCCAAGGAGGCGAGGCAGGCGGGGACACTAATGACCTACACTCGACGGAGATCCTCCCGATGCATTCATACCGCCCTTCTTCGTCTTCTTCGTCTTCTGTTAGTTCCCTTTTCGATTCCCTCCAACTTCTTCTTCTTCCGTGTCTGGTCAGATCTGGGAACATCTACATCCAATTTACAAATCTATGCAGAATCTGGTTTTGTTTCTTGAAAGGAAGCAAGGCACAGATCCATAGATCCTTCCCAGTTTACGGGTCTCTCGATCACCGCGAAAATCAGAGAGCTGACAGTTCAATGAGCGAGAAGATGGAACGGTGTCTTCGCTGCGAGACCCAAACAATTTTTGTTGCAAAAGTACGAACAAAAAACTCGGAGGGTGACGTGGCAGCTGTTTGGTTACACATTCGCATTACTCAGCTGCCCCCTTCGCCCCTTCTCTCCCTCTCACTGAGCCACGAGTCGCCAGATGCTGCTGACCGACCGGACCGGACCGTCCATCGAGTCGTTCATAAACATTTCTTCTTCTCGTTCTTTCCTCCGTTTTCTTCCTTCCTTCTTCTCCTCGTTTTCCCCTTTTCCCAACCGATTCCGTCTTCAGAATGCAAGCCATTCTTGTCTGCCTTCTGGCGCTGGTCGCCGTCTCTTTCGCCGAAGAGGAGCAGAAGTTGAACTGGAAGGACGAAGATGGTCTCGAGATCAAGATCATCCGACCGATCAAGGCTGAGAAGTGCAAGTTGAAGTCGCAGGAGGGAGATGTTCTCGATCAGTGGTACAAGTTGAGCGACAAGGACGGAAAGGAAATCGGATCGAATTTCAACAAGAAACCGTGAGTTTTGGGGGAATCGCGCTCTATAGAGAGAGACATGGAATGGATTCAGAAGAGCGCATTTACAACTTTATAATGAAAAGAGTGCCATCAAACTGAGATCGCAAGAGTTGCGAATCAAACGCGGCGCTGGTCCTGCCACGACTTTCTGTTTTTTTGAAAAAATACGGTGGATTCTATCGTTGTTTTTAGGGGATCAGCGCCGCGTTTAAATCTCAACTCTTGCAATCCCAAGTTGTCCTTTCTCTGACCCTTGCCCTGTTTCAGATACACCTTCACCCTCGGAAAAGGACAAGTTATCCCAGGAATGGAGCGTGCCATGACTGGAATGTGTGTCGGAGAGAAGAGAAAGGTGGTCATCCCAGGAAACCTCGGATTCGGAGAGAAGGGACGCGAGAGGGACAACATCAAGGAGGATCAGACCCTCTACTACACCGTCCAACTCGTCGACTTGTTCCGTGCGGTTCCAGGAGAGAAGTGGACGACTGACGAGGGAATTGTCATCGAACAGACACACAAGATCGCCGAGGATCAGTGCAGAAAGTCGAAGAGCGGAGACACGATCCATCAGCAATACGTGCTGCATCTGGAGGACGGAACCTTCGTCGACTCGTCCTTCTCTCGCAATGCTCCGTTCGTTTTCCGACTGAACAAGGGAGAAGTCATCAAGGGAATGGACATCGCCATGACCGGAATGTGCGAGGGAGAACGTCGTCAGGTCGTGATTCCGTCCGATTTCGGATACGGAGACGACGGAAGAGCTCCGGCGATTCCAGGAAAGGCCCGTCTCTACTTCGACATCACCCTCGAGAAGTTGATCCCCCATGATGAGCTGTAAGATCCTTTCTTTGTTTTCTTTTTCTTCTCAACTCGCCAAACCTTTTGCACTATACGGGAACGCATTCTAAATATTCTGTGTGTAAAATTGTGATTTTACTTGTTGATTTTGTTGTTGAAACAAAGCTAATAAACCGATTTCACTAAAATCTCACCTCACTCTATTTTATTAGGAACTTTGGATTTTTTTTCAAATTTGAATTCAGATTGGATCTATCTAGGTAAAAAATGCGATATTAAATAAATAGCAGGTGGGCAATATATGGTACATGGATTAATGAGTTGAGAGGTGGAATACAAGATGAGAACGAAAAACAAAACAATGAATGGTACAGGGTTACTGGGTCTCGTTGAACATTGGCTCTTCCAAATGCTGCACTCGAATCGTCCCGAATGGCTCGACTTGTTCGGCACGCAGTTTCATGTTTTTGAGGCCCACTGAAATTTTTAAATGATTAAAATGTTCTGGAATGAGACTCCCGAGCGCTCTCACAAACATTAAGAAATACTTACACAGTAGACCTTCAAACGAAGTCGCCGCTTTCTTCCTGGTGAATGTAGCTGTGAACTTATTGAAATCGACCCATTCTGGATACTTTTCTCTCGTTTCTCTGCAAAAAAAAAAACAGATAAAACGAATTTCTCCGAAGTACTCACGTGAGCAATTCTTCATGAATTTGGAAACGATTATTCGGAAGAAGAGATCCGGAAGAGAAGACGAAAGGATCTTCCTCGACAAAATTCATAGAAAACTGTGTTTTTTCTTGATTCAGAGTTTTCTCTCTTATCGCGTGTTCCTCCGAGCCTTGCTCCAACTCTTCCACTGGAAATATGACAATGATAATAATGACGCTTTCTGAATATGGCGACATCACTTACCTCTGTGGGGCCGGTGTCCCATGCTACTTTTACTCCGATGTCTCGGATTCTCCATATCCTCTGATTGATGCATAGTCTGTCTACGAGCAGAGTAATCGAGAGTGTCCATAACATTTGTAACTGGGAGCGGCTCCAATTGCAGATCCTCAATAATTCTCGCCTCCATCATCTTTTCCGGCGTCGGGAGAAGAACGGTCTGTGCGAATTTCATGGTTTCACTGGAACTTGGAAGAAGAGTTGTGCTTGCGAACTTCAGCGTTTCAACGGTTGCTTCCGGGCGGTTCTCCTCTTCAAGAGGTGAACTTGGTCGCAGATCAACTTGAGTGAACATGTACTGCGGACCGATTGGTTCAGGCTGCTGCTCAGGAAACGGAGCAGGTTGTCGATGAAGCTCTTCAAAGAGCGGTCTATACTCTTCATCGAACAGTCGAGTCCGTTGCTCCTCTTCCATTTGTTGCAGATCTTCTGGGGATGGAAGCAATGAAACGGTCGCGTATTTCAGTTGATCTTCTTCAGATGGTTCCTCCGCAACCTTTGCCGCGTAATCAATGTAGATTCCCGTCCGGAAGACATCGCAAAACTCGGTGGAAATGTCTGAAAGCTATTTGAATTCGGCAGTACTTCAACAAATAATCTTACGTTTTCCAAGTCCAAAGAACGGTGTCGGTAGGAACATATCCGTGGAAACAGAATGAGTTTTCAACGGAATTCTTACCGTGACGTCTTCTTTATTCCGGACAAGCGATGTCCAGTCGGCGAGCAATGCTTTCTGAACAGAGGCATCAATTTCGAGATCATCACCATAAATCGGTGGCAGATTTCGTCTTCTAACTTTCTTTGGAGGTAACGGATCACGGATTTGCGAGTCCAGGTGGAAACTAAGTTCTTCCTCGCCATTTTCAGTCCTGATCGTAGTTTGGAGAGTAGTCAGATCTGTGCGATTGAGTGGAGTCACTGGTGTCATCGGTCGGGAAGACGGCCGTTTACGGGCCCTTTCCAACTCCTCTTCTGCTGCTGCATCAGTCAACCTTTGTTTCTTCGATGGTGGCTGTTCAGGCAAATCAAAATCGTCTTGGGGAGGCGGTGGCAGAGCGACGCTGTCTTCGGGCAAATTGGCAACCTGTTCGTAGAATGCTGTCACTTGTTCTTGCATGACTCGCGAGACATTTGGAAAGTCGAGCTCTTCGATCGGTTGGAATGGTTCTTGTGGTAACTGTTGGGGCATCTCTTGAAAAGGTTCCTCCTGCGGTGGATTCGGATTCTGGAGCTGTTCTGATGGCTCTTTGTCTTGATTCTGGAGCTGTGGTCCCTGAGGTTCCTCAAGTTGAACAAGTGGAGTTTCTGCCCTGACGACAAGTGTATTCTCCTGCGGACGTTCGAATAATGAATCTGGCTGCATGTCCTCCGGCGGCATCGAAAGATTACATTGAACGTATTTCAAAGTATCTTCACGAGTTTCATAGCTCGGCTGCTTCTCTACGGGCTGCAAAAACTCATCGATAAGCTCCTGTGGACGCTCCTCAAATTCTATTTGATGAATAGACCGTTTCCTCGGCTCATCGTGAATGGACCGCTTTTGTGGCATATCATGAGGAGACTTGTCCACTGGAACTGGTTGGAAATCGAAAACTGCATCAGTCAAGCGTTCTCTTTCATCGCTCCCGTTTCCCTCAACGAATGTGGAGTACTGAGTGACGTTCTTATTGCTGAAACCGCATCTTGATAATTTTAGAAGTTTAACAGAAAAACTACTTGGAAAATTGATCAATTGATCCATAGAGTCCAGTGTTGTCAGCGTTGAATCCAGTCCAGCTTAGAGGCGGGTTCGGAAGAGCATCCATCATTGTGAAATCGCGAACATCGCCGTTGATCTAAAAAACCACTGAAAACATTAAATTTTTGAAAATTAAAACTCACTCCAAGATTCTCGCTGATCATGTTCAAATCAGCCAGATTTACCCATGTATCAATCTCTTCAATCGAAGCGATCGGTTGTGATCTCAACTTTCCAGCTCTTCGCTCCTGTTTTCTCAATTCGGCTTGATTGCGGTCAAAAGTTTCAGCCATCAACATTACAAAACTCTTCTTCCTTAAAAGCTCTCTCAGCCGTTCAACATCTTCTGAAAGCTAAAGTGATGCGATTTTTAAAGTATGTTCATCTTACTTTGCAAAAAATCAACTTGATAGCGATGAAGAAGAACTGTTCCATATGTTAACAGTGACAGAAGGTACAGTCCGGCTTTATTTCGAACACTTCCGTTGGGCTCGGGTACCATTTCGATGATCGAATCGCTGGAAAGTTAATTTCATTATATACAGAGTGGAAACCAGTTAAATACCAGATATTCGGAACTTTTTGTCCAAGAACCTCTTTTCGCGACAGCTTTTGTGAGTCGCCGGTGGCAAAAATCCTGGAAAAATGTGATTTTGTTCTCAAACTGTTTCATTTTGTAAAACTCACCAGGTAACATGGAGGACACTATTTCTTTTAATTACATCGGCGGAGACCACCATCTGAAACAAATTTAAGATTTAAAAAAAAACAAAAATTTTTTGAAAAATGAAAAATTTTGCCAATTTACGGTGAAAAACGGACGAAAAAAGTTTAGGACATTTTCAAAAATTTAAAACTTAAAGGAGCACGCGCCTTGGCGTCCAAAGGGTCTCGCTACGATTTGGGTTACTGTAGTAGTTTCGGTCTCGTCCGATTTTTTTGGTTGATCAGTGGATATGGCGCCGGCGCGAAAAAAGTCTTTTCTCGTTTTTTTTTCCAGAAAACGGGCAGTTCGTCATCATCTTCCTGTCATTCTCCACTTGTTCCGCTTGTTTTTGTTGCCGCGTCGCCAGTTTTCTCTCTTGATTCGCGTCCTGAACTAATTATATTCATCAACTGAGATATGTTCAGCTTTACATTGTTTCAGACAGGGAATGCAAGCAGCATCAAACAGTGTATCATCAGGAGGTGCATCTTCGCCACCGGCAAATCAAAAGTCTCAGCCACCAGCAAGCCAGTCCCAGCAGCAGCAGCAACAACAACATGCTGTCTCGTATGATCCACAGGTTTGGTTACTTCGTTTTCCAAACACGAAGGTTTCTTTCAGATGCAGTACTACTACGCAGCTCCAATGCCAGCAGGAGGTCAACCAATGCCAACATTCGTCGCTCCTAACGGAAACGGACAACAGTACGCTCCTCCACCGGCGTATTATCAAGATGCGAATGGACAGTATGTTCAAGTTAATCCGAATGGACAGATGATTCCACAACAGTCGATGATGATGCCTGGTACATTGGAATGAAATATATTTCATCATTAAGCATTTCTTTCAGGACAACCATTCATCTACATGGCTCCACCACAACAAGGATCGCAGCAAGGTCCAGTTATGCAACCAGGACAGCCACCTCTCATCTACTATCCACAGCACCAAATGGCTCCACAGGCTGCTCCAGTCTACTTCCACCCGATGCCTTCTGCGCCAACCCCAATGCTCGGTGAGCAGATGAATGTCATGCAGCAGATGCCTTCCCAAATGGCAAACTCGCAGCAACCACAGTCACGCCCAATGGGAATGCCACAGTCGATGGAGATGAACGGTGGACGTGCAGCTCCGTTGACTTCCTCCACTCCATTGCCAACCAGCTTGGAGTATGAGACAATGCAGCGTGACAACGTTCGCAACAGGAACATTCAGTTCAGATACCACAGGTTAGTAAAACTTCGAATGTTTTATCAGCAATTTTTTAATTCAGAGCTATGGAGCACGACGATGTGCCAATCGAAGATATCTCGAAGATCTCTATCGACAATCACAACGACGACACAATGAGCGCCGAGAAGGAGAATCATGCCATGGAGCAGCGCAGTGACAAGTTTTCTCGTCGCGGTTACAACGAGCCGGAATCTCAGCAGCCGTCCAACTACAAGACTCGTCTTTGCATGATGCATGCGTCCGGAACCAAGCCTTGTGAGATGGGATCTCGGTGCAAGTTTGCCCACGGACTCAAAGAGTTGCGCTCTGCTGACGTGGTTGGTTTTCCCGTCTCTGAGATGAAATAAACATGAACATTTTTCAGCCAATTCGGTATCCTAATAACAAATACAAGACCAAGTTGTGCAAGAACTTTGCTCGTGGAGGAACTGGATTCTGCCCATACGGCTTGCGGTGCGAGTTCGTTCATCCGACTGACAAGGAATTCCAAAACATTCCACCATACGTGAGTCGGCTTTTCTCATGAAGTTTCCCATACTGTTCATTATTTTCAGCAGCGCATGCTCCTCGACGAGAAAATCTACGAACAGGATCTCACTCCACCAGAGGACTACGTCGTGGCACGGCATCAGCCGCGATTCGCTCGTTCCAGTGGCAGAGCTACTACTCCCACAAAGGTGCTTTTGAAGCATCGCAACGTTGCTGGGTTAGTTCATAGCAGCTTCGTCTTTTAAGAAAATCCTTTTTTTCAGATCGATGATGTGCTTGTCACAGACCGGACGTGATGCCATGCACAGTGGAGGCGACTACGTGAAGCAAGACAACAGTCAAGAGAATCTGCCACCACACATGAGACGCAACGCGATGATGAACCGCAAGGTGCATCCACCGATGACGAAGCGTCGGACGTCACTGACCACGAAATGGACTTCGGAGGAGAACCTTGGACAGTACGGCCACTACTAGACCAACTCCGCCCAATGCCCTTCGTGCACCATTGATTGTACATACCCTTTCTTCCCTTCTCACTTTACACCCGACACAAGTCGAAACTTTGACCCCAATCCATCAAAATTTCTAATCAAAAAACACAAACTACTTCTACTAATTGCGAGTAATCAGGTCTTAGTTGTTTTCATCCTTTCCCAATTCTTGTGCCTTTTTTTTTACCAACTCCCCCATACATTATCATTCCCGTCCCCATTGCAAAGCCAGAGCTTTATCTTTACCATATAGATTTTCTAATCCTTCCCCATTCCAATTTTTATCCTTTCCACCATCAACCCTAGTCCCATGTACGCTAGTCGCCCTGGGTTTCCCACAACACACTCTAATATAGAATGTTGCCGCCCAGCTCCCAAATGCTATTTAGTAGTATGTCAGCCAGTGAAAGTTCGAATCAGTTTCTGCTTCCTTGTGCTCGGCAGGCATTATATAGTCTATTTTCACTTCCCCGCACCGATTGCCTCCTGCCCATCAAGCATCTTCTATAAAGATTGTTCAACGCCGATCTCAGGTGGCGAAAAGTAATTTGTTTCTTTTTCTTGTTTATTTCGAACACTAAATGATGGAGAATGGGATTTGACAAGAGAGATGTTAACTTTGTGTCCCAGAAAATTGCAATCTTTGCAGAAATTGAAGAATCTATTTTACTTTCTGACGAGCTTCATGTAGTCTTCCATTGTGAGAAGAGGTTTAGTTTCTGAAAAAAAGAAGATTGGAAAAGTGGGGAACCCGAGACGAACTTGGCTCCGCAGGAGGGGCAGTGCCTTTCCGAACCGGAATGCTCTTCGCATTTCGGTTCTTGTTCTCCGGATAACTGCCTCCAATCTGAAATCAACTAAATGCAGAATCGAGGCGACGGACTGCTCAATCACCTCGCACAGTTTGGCATGTGCTCCGTGTCTCCGCCAAGGATCCGGACAAGATCTCGTGGCTCGAAGTTTCGGAACTCTGAGATGGCACCGGTCGAGTGGAATGTCGTAGACAGTCTTCTCCTTGCTGAAGTTCACCTTCTTCCGCACCTCCTCGCTGATCTGTCCCTCCAACCGCGTCTTTTCCTTCGAAATGCTCGTCACATCCGTTATTTTTGCCCACGAAGCCGGCGGACGTTTCCACATTTGTCGCAATATCTCCTCCGACTTTTTCACTTTCGCCTTCGGCTTCAATCCCTCCAACGCCTTCAGAGAGTTCTTCTTGGCCGTCGGCGTCGGCTCTTTCTTCTTCACCACCTTCTGATATGCCGAATTGACAGTCTTCTTCTCTTCGGAAGACGTCGACGATTCTTCGGATGAAATTGAGGATTCCGCCGAGAACGATGTCATTGTTTTGATGTCATCATCAGTGTATTTCTGAAGAGATTGATGTTACAAGAAACACTGCAAAGCCATTTGAAACTCACTGGATTCTTCAGATCATGATACTGAGAACGGGTGACAATCGTTCTCTTTTTCGCAGTTTCCGGCGTTTTAGCAGATTGAAGAGGAGCGGGAGACGGAGGCGGTTTCAGAGACGAATTCTCGGCTCCCATTGCGGAGAGAAAAGAAGAGAAACGGTATGAATCGCAGCGGGAAACACGGATGAACTTTATCTCTTTTTAAAGTTCACGAAATTATGGGTTTTTTTTTCAAATAGAGGATGGTTTTTTGCTCGGTTATGTTCAAAGGCGTGAAGCTGGTCAGGCCCCAACTCCAGGTTACGGTAGCACTCATTCGGCCAAAACCGTGTCAATTGTAGCCAATGCCGCATCGTTCAAATCTCAAAATATCGCCCCCTTAAATAAAAAATTTGGCGTTTAGAATCATCCGTCCAAACGAGCTGCGTGTAGATTTACGAGCTAGGCCACACTTGGTTCCGTCCGTCTTTCGACGCGTCTTCATGACACAGAATGCCAAGATTTATGAGGCGCCAGCAGCAGTGTCTCTCAGTGTTTATTGTCTTCCGTTCCCCGCTGGACCGGTCTGTTCTTTTCCTCTTTTCAAGATGACTTCACTCGTCAGTAATCAGAATAAGAATGACGACGATTCGACGTTTGTTTTATTCCATTCGGAATAGGGAAACGAAGAAGAAAAGGAAGGAGAAGACCATAAAGTGAAACGTGTTTTGTTTTGAAATGGCAAAGAGACTTTTGAGGAACAAAAAGGCAATAAAACTCTGAAATTTTAGACGAAAATATTTACAACCCGAGGAGAAAGGAAAGGAAAACAGTATGGAACCCGTGGAAGAAGTAGGAAAACAGGGAAGAGAGAAAAGAGAAAGAGAGAGGGAACTAGCAATAAGTGCGAATCGAGGAATGCATCGAGACGGTGTTGAAGCGGTTGGCCGACGAGAGAGTCGAAGAGAACATCTCATCAGCTATGGAAGACGTTGTGAAGGCGTCGATCGGAAGACGTGTCGAAGATGACGTTGTGATGGGACGGGTCATCGAGGATGAGGAGCGGGACGATGAAGCTGTCTTCTGGCCGATGCGTCTGAAGAATCGATGGAATGAGAAGAGGGTGAACGGGTCGAAGAGGTGCTCACAAAAGAAGTTGTTGGTGGTCGCTGGACAGCGAATCATGGTCGGTTAGTTGGGGTTTTCTGGATTAGTTGGGAGGTATTGATCGATTGTTAGTAATGTTGAATGCATGCATAAACTGAATGATCTTCTCACCTGCTCATGTAAAAGTAGCAATAGTTGAAGATGGAACCTGTCAGGAGACCGAGAGCAAAAACGGCAATGTACTTCCAGATTTCTCCATTTGGCGACAGGATGATCTCCTTCTGAATCACCTCTGTTGCACACGGTTTCTTCTTCTCGATTTCACACAGACAAACTGGGACTCGAGGGGGCTCTTCTGAAAGGAAGAATAAAGGCTGTGAATTTCAAATTCAGAATCCTCGTTGCACTTACTGTTCTTCAACGGAGCCAATATCACCGGTTTGTCCCTTTCGAAGCCGACAACATCACAAGTTCCGCTGTCCTGACTCGCAGCCTTCCTCTGTTCCATCCGAATGTCCACACATTCCACACCATCTGCCCAGGCGCAATGGGGGTCGCCGAGAGCCAGACACTCTGCACAAGTTGTTGCCTGGTGACACGTGGCAGTCGGTATCTTGAGGACACTCTGATCTGTGACAACGATCAGGGACTGATCTCCTGAACCGGTTCCGGAATAGAGACTCATGTCGACGATATTGGAGCCCATCGGCAGAACTTTCAGGGTGACGGCATGTCTTCCGATTCCATTCGTTGGATATTTCAAATTTGGGATGATGATTTTCAGAATATTGCCGAGATTCGTGGCAATGTACAGGATATCATAGGGATGATTGTTGAGGTCACGGACGTCTTCCTGGGCAAGAACATGCACGAACCGATCTTTTCCGTGGAAGATGTACACCGGATTGGCGGTTATTTCTGGAACAGATGCAATTCGATTAACGGGAATCTATTTCTCCACTCACTCTGTTTTATCAGCGGTTTGAGTCGAAGTTTCGTGAGTTCTTCCAGATCTGAGGCCCTCGAACAGGAATCTGGAGACATCGGCGAAGACTGAGACTCCTTGAATCCACTGGCAAAACTGTTCGAAATCTCCTTTTTATCATATTTACAAATGGCAGAAGCTCCGATTCCGGCCAATTGAGAGCGGAATGCGCCGTAGAAGGAAGTCGGCGATTCGACGACGCCGGCGAACTGATTGAAGTAGAAGGTGTCGGTGTCGTGCTCTTCGATCGAACATTCGATGCGCGCTTTGGCATATGAACTCCATTCTTTGGCGTAGGAAAGTCTGAAATGAAGATGTTTATTCCTTGACAGCTCTACATCTGATATCTCTAGAAAGCAATGAAAGTGGAATCAGCTGCAGAATCAACTTGAGATTGCGAAGACCCAGTCACCACAGATTAGCGGTAAGGGAAAGTGATGAGGATACACGCACACACACATACCTGCCACCCGGATCATCCTCGCAAACCCGTCCAACTCTCGCCACTTTGTGTAGTCCGCATCCTTCCGTTTCCATCGGAGACTCGGAGAAGAAGAAGAGCACCTCCTTGTTCATTTTGTGCATCGACAGAAAGTTTGCCTGCTCGAAAGAACTCAATCCACGTGGCGTCCGGAGAATGACGTCGTTCTCGATGCCTTTCCACATTTTGATGACGTTTCGCCGGATGAGAAGCGGTTCGGAAGAGGAGAGCTCGGCGACGTTGACTGTGATGATGTTCTCGTTGGAGCGGATGAATGGGGCAGACGAATCGGCGTCGATTGGAGACATTCCGACGGCGGGAATCGGGCGCAGGGATTCTGAAGTTTCAGATATTTCTACTTGAATATCCGAAAGCAACTCACGTTGATTCCCCCTCCTAAACTCTGCACAAGTCGGCTGCAATCCATGAGTTCCACAGAGCAAAAACGTGTTGTTGGCCAGTTCAAAGTACGTTCGGATGTAGTTCTCGCAAGTGCTCGGATTCTGGATATACCTAGTTCTAACATGCTCTTCATGC
Source organism: Caenorhabditis sp. 39 LS-2015 (assembly GCA_900536345.3). Taxonomy (NCBI): domain Eukaryota; kingdom Metazoa; phylum Nematoda; class Chromadorea; order Rhabditida; family Rhabditidae; genus Caenorhabditis; species Caenorhabditis waitukubuli. The sequence goes on along the minus strand of LR563704.1, from coordinate 26,014 downwards.
TCCCAGAATACCTGACTAATAGCCGCACAGTTTCCCTTGGCCTCTTCACTCGCCGCCCATTCATATCGGTCCGTTTCGGTCATCAGACGGATCGAAACGTTGTAGACACGATTGCGGCCGCCGAGAAGCACAAACTCATCGGTAACTTTTTGCAGGACGACGAGTTTCTCATTTGGTGGATAGGTGACTGTGTGGGTTACTGTAACAAAGCAATTGACCGTGGAATGACCAGACGCTTCCCCCGTTAATCTACACTCTCTAGCTCTTCGAAAGTTTTCCCTCAAAGTCCGTATCTCCTCTTATCAGATCATCAACCGACGGTGGTGTCCACTGCAGACCGACCGACACACTTGTCTCACATTCATTCAGAACCTGTTCTATTATTTCGTTTTTTTGTAATCAAATTGAAAGTTTTTGTGGGCCTCGGTTGACAGTTAAAAGTACACTTTAAAAGTACCGTAACCCTCTCTGATCCTCCTCTTTTCTGACTCTTTGCGCTCCAATTCGTCTGCCTAGTCAGTCGGCTCGAAAAGTTTTTGATTGTTTGCTTCACTTTTGAATTTGATCGCATCGCATCGCATCATATCATATCACTGCTAACTGATAAGGAACAACTAATAAGTGCCGCGACCTATCGATAAGTGAATTCAACTCACAATGCGAGACATCGACTCGAGACACATTCGAATTGTCGGGACTGAAGAAGAGGGCGGAGCAGCCGGAAGGGACCAGTATCAGCAGGAGTATTAGGGGGATCATTATCAGCTCATAATCTCATATTGGACACCTGTAATAGAGAGAGGAAATGCGTTAAAACACCTGATTAATGGAGGGAGAAAGGAGATCATTTATCATGCCGACATTGACAGATTCGCCAGATTTGGAAGAGAAGAAGATGAAGGGGATCATTCGTGATTGGAAGAAGGAAAAGAAGGAAACGAAGAAGAAGAAGAAGAAGCGATGATGACATGCAAGAGGAGCGAGAGATTAGAAAAGAGAGATCCTCCGACTTGGCATGCGGCCAACTGCCCCTGGCGTCCTAGTCAAAGAGCGCGCCCGAGGTGTGAACTCTCATGGAACTAGAGAATTGGGGGACGGGGGTGTCGCATTACGGGATGGATGGGACAAACAACTATAAGGTCGCCGCCGGGTAAACAAATGCATGAGCGTGTTCCCAAAGTCGTACTGTGGGGTAGATCGAGAGATGGGAACGGGGCAGTAAAGAGAGAGAGAGAGGTCAAAAGAACCTGGAGCAAACTGTACGGGAGAGAGGGAGGGGGGGAGGAATGGGCAAGTGGCGCATGGAGATTGAGGCGGGCGGGCGAAGGGCGTCCCCACCAGGCGGTAGGGATTCATGGAACAGGCGAAGGGGGCCTTTGTGAATAGCAAAGGAGAGCCAAAGTTTATGGACGTAAAGAAAATCGAGAGGACGATGAAGGAACATGAAGCGGTTCCCCAGAATGATGTTCAAAACTGAGCGAGAACTATTAATTTTAGAGCTGAAAAACATATTTATCGAGCGGAAGAGTGTGCACGTCACTTTGTGGAACAAAAGCCAAAAAAGAGTTTGTCTTCGACGTTTCTACCATAAAAAGGCAAATCGACAAACTGATAGCAGTTATCAATTACGGAGCGAACTCTGTTTGATTCTCGAGACACTGGGGCACTGTCTCTCGAACTGTCTCCTCCTTCGTCCCCCCGGATCTGTCTTCTCGTCCCCCAGAAAAGCGATACATCGATAAAATCTCGACAAAAACCATTAATTTCGACACTCGATCCGTCTCGTCGATGCAGATGCAGATGCAGCAAGCAGAGAGAAGGAGAGAAGGGTGTTTATCGAGAGTTTCGCATCAAAACTGACCGCATAGCGCCATTGGGTTTGGGGTTGGATTGGGTGTGGTGGGCGATGAGTCGGTGAGAAGGGGGAGGGGATCAATCAGAGTGAGTTATGGAATGATTTGGAATCGTCCGTGTACACATGGTCACGGAAAGTTTATGGCGCCAGCCAGCAGAGTGTACTCAATATCTTCCGAAATGGGTCTCGGAACGAAAAGGAAAAGCGAGAAGATATCTTTCCGAGAATGGGAATCCCTTCCAAGTCACGCAACATTAACAGACATGCAACACCGCCCGTCTCAACCGCCTTCGGATCATCGACTGACCGATTGAAGCAGTCCGAAAAGAATAACAGAGGCACATATGCCTTGGTAGAAACTAACTTCTTCGAGAATTAATTCGAGAGGGGAACTAACAAATTGCATAAGAGATGCGGATGTGAGATTTCTTGATGTTCCACATTCGAATGTATGTCCAGATTGTCAGATTTTGCGGAGATTTGAAGACAAATTTTAGTTTTGCGGGAGGCAAAATGGAAGGAGGAAATGAAAACAAATGGAAGGAGGCGGAGGGAAAAGACACCATTAACTTTTATGGCTATGGGACACATTTTCAGAATCCATTTTCCATTTCAGACCATCTTGATCGAGTCATACAGTACAGTGAAGAGAAGAGCTTCGAAATGAAATTGAAATCGAACCCGAAACCAAGGAAGAGGGCGAAATCAGGACGCTGAGTGAAATTGAATAGAAGTCGAGTTGAATGGAAATCGAATCGGGTGGGAGGGAGAGAGAGACGGTCTCGAGGGGCAGAGTATTGTTTTTCCGCAGAACCATACCGACCGGAGACACGGATTATCTCACCAAACATACGGCCAATGAATGGGTTTTGCATGGGTACAGTTATTCTAAACAGCGGTTTTTTTGACAGAATGGTCGGTGCGATTTCGCAGTTGATGAGGAGGCCTACTGAAAATATAATACTGGAATATTAGCAAGCGAGCTGACAAATTAAGTACGATAAGGAGAAATGACAGGCGAAAACGTCTAAATTGTTAAAATTTGTTATTTTGCAAGTTCCAAAAGTTCGAATGTCAGGACTTTCCTTTAGGTTTTTTTCGACCAACAGCCAGTGGAAACGGGCTCTGCCCGACAGGAGATTTTGAGAAATTTGAATAAAACATGACCCTTGGGACCAGGAAACGGAAACCAGATCAGAAAGTTCGAATCGGAAATAATCCAAGTCATTCCTTCCTGATATCTTTGAAAATCCAGTCTTTCCAACTGAAAAGTTCAGCAATAACTTCAGATTTAGGTCAGACATTGACAAAATGACCAAACGACTTGAAAGTTCTGCTACAACTTCAAAATCTGGGTCAAAATCTCGGTTTGTGAAAAATGTAGAAAGTCAGACGACCACAGACAACCGCAAGATTCCAAATGCTCCGAGAACTTTGGAACTTGGCCTCCGGAGCATGGAGAGATATCTTCCGGAGAGACGAGAGGATGGGTGACCTCGTCTCGTGCCAGTAAAGTTCTGATCGGGAGCAAGAATGAAAGGGGAGGGAAGGATGAAGGAGGGGCTGGCAGTGACAGATAGAGAGATAAAGAAGTAAATCAAATGGAGCAGCGCCGAGAACGAATCTTGTCTCTAATTGATGTTCATCATCATGGTCTTCTTCTTCTTCTTCTTCTTGCTCTCAGAGCAACTTTCTCTCAGAGTGTTACAATGTTGCAACAACACATGCCGAATGGCCAGTTGGTTTCTTCTCTCTTTTCATATCTCTCCTTCTCAAAAAACCACACATAATTATTCGCGGAGCCACTGCTTCTCGAGATGCTGGGGTGTCTTCAATCATTATGAGAAGATGCCAGAGGGAACAAAAAGATAGGAAGAGAATGAGCCGCCCGTTTGGATTCGAAGAGGGCAAACAATCAGACACATTCCAATGAGTAATATCTGACTGACTGGGGGGGAGGAGGAGGAAAGACAAAACGACGACAATTAAAAGTTGATGGGTGTTCGGTTCGGTTCGGAAGTTTGGAGGCGTGACGTGGCAACAACAACATTTGGAAGGAAGGGAAACAAGGTTTACGGCCCGAACGGAAGGATGGACGGCCCGAACGGACGACTGTTCTTGTCAAGTACTTTGGCGGCGACGAAGACGATGAGAAGGAGAAGAAGAAGACGTTCAAATGAGAAGTTGTTCTCGAAGAATCGGAACGAATGGGAGAAGTACGTCGGATTTGACAAGGCTAATCGGCCCTTTGGAAAGTGTCACTTACAGAGGGTTATGACCGATAAACAGTTACTTTGACATTATGGGGTTGATCGAAAGGAAGGGGGGAAGGGGGAAGAGGTTCGGCCTAGTTTACTGTAGTTTGTCGTGATGAAAGTGAGGTTTCTACCATCTTCGGGTGAAGTTTTTCTAAAAAAAAGTGCAGAAATTCTACATGAAACGTATAGGCTCACAGAGATTGGCGTGATGTGAAGTTCTGGTCGTGAAATTGGTACCATTTTTTGGCAGTTGATCATTAACGGTGAGTGGTATCAAAAAAGAGTCAACTACAAAATTAGGCAGCTCTTCAACGACTACAGTTTCCTAGTTGGCCGGTTTTTGATATCTCTTACAGTTACTGAGTTATGCGAATACACGTTGCCTAGGGAATACCTTCTTGACTGCAAACGTAGACTTCCACCAAGCGCCTTTTGAGTTTCATAGAGCACGCTTTTAAATTGTAAGGTCAGCTAACGTTTTGAAAGTGTAAAGTGTGAGGTCAACTCTGTCTCGAGACCTTCAAATGGCTCCGATTGTTTACTGGACACTCTCTGCCCAACTCGGCTTATAAAGTCGATGGATGAATCATTGGCAAACCGAACCAAGCCAAACTTTGCAAGTCGTTCACTCACTCACTAGCAGCCAGACGATGTAAATGCTGCCCAAGTTGGCTGAGTGTCTGTGTGTGGCCACTCATCGTAACAATAACAATAACACTTCCCCAAACAAAACGGATTCCATTTCGAAAGAAATGCGCAGGAAACGTATTCAGATATCCTCGCTTTCTCCACTTCTCATTGAGGAAGAGGAGTAGATGAAAGTGATGGAATTCGCTGCTTTAAGTGATTAAGTGTCTGTCTCTGTGTGTGTGTACCGTTTCAACTAGCGGAATATCTGGATGGTGTATTGCTTAATGAGTCAGGAGAAAGTCGAAGACAGATAGCCAAATGTGTGGGAAAGTTTAAGTTTTATGATTTTCAGATGTATTCTGAAGAGGACAAAGAATCAGAAATTCAACGGGAAGGTTGAGAATGAGTGTGAAAATCAAAGAAAATCAAGTTTTCTGTTTTTTTTTAAACTACGGTGGATTCTACCGTAGTTTCAAAGAAAACGTTCAGATTCATGGCGGGACCTTTTCCGCTCTTACGTTTTCAGGAACGCATAATACCAAGATGCACATTTTTTAAAATTAAGATGCGCATTAAAATATGTAACGAACAAACTAACAATAGCAAAAACACACAGCAAACGCTGTTTAGATAAGAAAAAAGGGTCAAAGAGCCGGTATAGAGGTGTCCTCCGGTTGACAAGGTGCGGCGTCTCCAATGGCTTCCACCGTCCGATCAGCCGACGCAGTGATCCATCGTCGGATTGATGTCGAATAACCAATCAAAACAAACAAATGCTGCTGCTGCTGCTGCGCCCTTTCCGTCTTCTCTCGCATAACTCATCTCACCCCGTCAACCCATTTGCCCCGCGGATCCTCCGGAAAAAAAGCGATGGAGGCCGATGGAAATCTCCCTTTTTTCCTTTTCATCCGACTCGTTCCAATTGGATTCCGGGAAGGATAGCATCGAGAAACAAACAATTCGGGTTGCAGCTTGTGCTTTCTGCCCGTTTCGATTCGGGTTGTCACTGATTATCAGTGGAACTCAATCGTGGCAGCGCGTATACGACAAAGAGTGTGTTTGTGATAACATTAACTTTGATGCAATAGTTTATTGGAGTTTTCTTTTCGAATCTTGAAATTTGCCGCAAATTATTATGTACAGGTAACAGAAAAAGATGCGTTTTGAGTTGAAAGTGACGAGAATCAGTCAGAGAAGTGTTCCTTGTCGAAGACGTACTCTCCGACTCCTGGGCCGACTCTCTTCAAGTTGGCGACGATGCGAGCGAACTCGTTGATCGACTTGACCTGAAAATCGATTCAATCAGTTTCTGAACTTCCCAATGAGAAATAGTTTACCTGCTCGTCGAGATACTTCTCCTCGATGAAGTCAGTGAGATGAGCGTCGTTGTGTCCTCCGGCAGTCGTGTGCAACTTGAGCAGCGACTCGTTGTTGAACTTCTCCAGGGCCAAAGCGGCCTCGAAAGCCTTGAGAGCGGTTCCCCACTCGTCCTTCTCCGGCTTCTGAATGTCCTGCAGAACGACACGTCCTCCGCGGAGATTCTGGACACGCATCAGCTCGGTGGCGTGCTCGCGTTCCTCGTCGGATTGGTGCTTGAAGAACTTGGCAATGTTCGGCAGGGCGACGTCGTCGCGGTCGAAGTAGAACGACATGGACAGGTAAACGTACGAGGCATACAGCTCGATGTTGATCTGAAATAACAAGTCAGTCAGTCAATATCTATAAGTGTAAATCTAAAAATACCTGCTTGTTGACGGCGGCCTCAACTTCGGCGTGGTAGTTCTGGCGGGCGAGAGACATGTTTGTCGACTGTTTGCTGCTGGTTAGGCTGCAATGCTCAAAGAGCTGATCGAGTTTGTATTTAAGCAAAACGGGTGGGCGGAGCCAAAAGAGAGAGAGAGGGTGGAGTGGGTGATAATTGATAAGGAAGCGGCGCGACGATCGGCGGCTCGGTACGGCAACGGAACCGAAGACAGAAGAGAAAGAGAATGATCAGCGCCAAAAACAAAACGAATCAGCGAGAGCGAAAAAAGAAAACGAATAGGGTAGATGTACTAACTTATCGTCGTTATCACTGGACTATCAGTGAGAATAAAAGTAAAAGAAAAGGCAGGGAGATCAGCGGAATGACGTGATCTGTTGTCAGTTCAAATTACCGAATTCGCGGTTGAAAGTTGGAAAACACACAGCCCGCCAACTTTTGATCTACTTTATGCAGCAAGATCTACCGTGATCTTCAGCTACTCACTTCAAATAAGTCTGACTTGCGGAGAAATGAGTGAAGTTTCGAGCAGTTCGACGGATTCCGACCGGGCGAATGGCCCTTCGGACAACTAGTGCTCTGGCGAGAATCGAGCTCATTTTTGACGAGAATTCGAATGGATTCAATGTTGGAAATGAAGGAAAAAATGAGAAAAAGAAGAACAGAGCGTGCGTCGCGACACTGCCGAATCAGTATTTCTGATGATGATATTTAGTGTATTTAGGTCGCATCCTCGTGATGATACCCTCCCCGAGACCGTCCCTGACCCTTCCCCTAATCACCGACACACAGTAATCGATTGCCCGTCTCGTCACCTCAAAAAGACATGATTTCTCGTTTCGCTCAGTGATCATATCACATGAGCTCCAAAGAGAGCGTACATGCACAAATATTCCAGCGATAAGACGCAATACGTGCTGCTCTTATCATCGGCTACGTGCGCCTTTCGCGCCGCGAAGGTACAATGAAACGGGACAATGTCATCAGCACATTCATCATATCAACATGTCAATTTAGTTCGAAATGAAAATAAAACCTATTCAACCGTTATAAAGGGCGGGATAAAACTATAAATGTAAGGTGGGGATAAAAATATAAAACTCTCAAAATACGGGGCAAACGGTCGCTTCTGCGGTGCTCACTGAGCCGGAGCTTCCATCGTTCGGAGCACCTTGATTGCGTGGTCTCTGACGACTTCCCTGTTGTTGGTGAGATCCGGATGGCGCTTGATGGTGTCGGTGATGATCTGGCCGAGAGTGACCTGAAAACAAAAACAATTGGAATTCCCGAGAAACTGCATTTGTGTTGACCTTTTTGAGATCCGCAACGCCTTCGATCAGCTCCTGAATCGTCTGCTTGGCATCTTCCGGAATACCTCCGTCGTCGCTGCTCTCTCCGTCGGTCATCTGATCGTTGGCGAGCATCGGCTCGTCGTCCTGGGGTTCTCCTCCTATTTGTACGAGACGGTGTTCGTCTTCGAAGGAGACTCGCTTCTTTGGCTTCGTAGTCACCTTCACCGGCGGCTCTTCGTCCTCTTCTCCATCAGAATCCTCGCCAGACGACGATTCGGAGAGTTGCAGACCAGCTTCTTGTCTCGGAGGTGATTCCGACTCGCGAGACTTCTTCGCCTTCGACGCAGGGATTTCGTTCTCGCTTGAAGATCTCTTCTTCGCGATCGCCGGTTTCGTTGGCATCGCAAGTTCCACTGGCTGCTTCGGTGTCATCAAGAAGTCGAGGATGGCGGTGATCATATGATCTCTGGGGATGTCAGCATCGAGGCCCAGCACTTTGCTCATCGTTCGCAGATCCTCAAGCAAGAGCTTTCCCAGGACAGTCCTCTTCTTCTCATAATCCGCACTTCCGATTGGGAACGAGAATCTGAAATATCGCTTTTGTCAACGAAATGCTACGTCGACCTTTATTCGGGCTCCATCAGCCCAGCTTCTTATCAGTATAAACCGCTTCTCTTTGTTTCTTATCACATCGACGTTTTTTTTTCTTTCTTGCCACTCGAGTTCAATACTTACCCATTGAATTGCTCGATCTCTTCTTTCAGCGTCGCCACTCTTCCAGCCGTCCCAAACAGAATCTTGTGCAACGGTTTGAGCTGCGCGGCCGCCATGGACGTGATCTCCTGTTTGACTATTGGGCGATAAAAGTGGATTCATCATCTCGCCCACCTCTCTCAATGTCGCCTAACGCGACACGGCTTCCATTGATTCTGCTCGTCGCAGCTTGGGCGGAGACTGGCGGTGTTGGAGCGGTTCCGAACCGATCGACGGATCTTCGCGTTCGTTTTCCTTCGACGATGAGCGGCTGCTCGAAGAGACCTTGTCCCGGCATGGATCTTCTGTTTCTAAAATTAATATTGTTTGGACATTTTTAAAAGAAATTGGGAAATGCTGAATGATTCATACCTGTTCATATATTCTCGCCAGAAAATGAGTGGATTGGTCTGCAAATGAGGTGATTAACCTGGAATACAATAGAAAACAATAAAGAAAATATACGGGGTGGACAAGACCCGGGAAATTCAGAAATAATATCAATAAGTTTCAAAGGGAACGGATAAAACATGCAATTTTATTCATACACTCGAAAATGAATCCTGAAATCTCATCAGAATGCAGTAAATATGCAGCACGCACGCGGAAAAAGAGGCCGGAAGATGGTTGGGGAACGGAGGAAGAAGAGGACAAACGGGGCGAGAAAGATGAGAAAATCCACAAAGCAAGTTTGGGTTATTATGGTGTGGGACCATGGTTTCTGCGAAGAGATAGTGGGGTTACTTGCGAATTATATCGTAAATCAACCGTACTGAATACAAAATTGTGTGGAGAAAGAGAGAGAAATGGAGAAGAAGGAAAATATTTAGCATAAGGACAAAAACAAGGGGGGGGGGTGATGAAACGGGAAAAGATATGATACACTATCAGGAAAAGGCAGAATAGTGGCGTAGGCGGCGAGAGCGCAGGGAGTGTTTTTAGAGAAGGGAGCAGCTCCAGTTGCTGAAGAAGCTCTTCTTGTGTCCTCCTTGGCTGTTGACGTTCACTCGTCCTTGGTTGGCGGCCAATCCACCAGCACGCATCTCATTCTGCTCCATCTTGCTCTTGATGTCGCGGGCCAATGTGAAGAACGCCTCGTCAATGTTGAGATTCGCCTTGGCCGACGTCTCCAGGAACTTGGTGCCGTATTCTATGGCAAGCTGCGCTCCGCGATCTCTGGAAACCTCTCGTCGCTCTTCAATGTCGCACTTGTTGCCGATGATCATTCTTTCGACATCTGAAGCAGCGTGCTCTTCGATATTCCGGATCCAGTTCTTGATATTCTCGAACGATCGCTCGTTGGTGATATCGTACACAAGGATGATTCCCTGTAAAGAAAAAACTTATTTTCTGGAAAATTAAAGTGAAAACGCACCATAGCACCACGGTAGTAAGCTGTCGTGATCGTTCTGAATCTCTCCTGCCCAGCGGTATCCCTGAAAACATTCAAATTATTACAAAATTAACGAGAAATGCTCACCAGATCTGCAGCTTGATTTTCTTTCCGTCAAGCTCAATCGTACGGATCTTGAAGTCGATACCAATCGTCGAGATGAATGAGTTATTGAATGAGTCATCCGAGAAACGGAACAGCACACACGTCTTGCCGACGCCACTGTCTCCGATGAGCAAGAGCTGAAATTAGAGAGTTAAACGATGGAAAATGGTGAATGTTTACCTTGAACAAGTAGTCATAAGTTTTTGCCATTCTGCCTTGTCTGATTCAAGAGAAAACCCCTGAAAATTAAGAAAATCAGAAAAGAGATTCGCAAAATTCAAAATTAATCATGAGATACGGTTTAAAGACGCATAGCAAAACTCGGCAGGGTCTCGTCACGATGAAACTTTGTCAACTTTATTTTGAAAATCTTGAAATTTGTACGAATTCATTGCGCACCATTTTTCAAAGAGAAAAGCTTTTCTCGTCGAATCGGACTCAACATCTCATTTTCAAGGTCACTGATGCAAGAAAATTGACGCTGAGGAACACGAATTGGTACGGACGGACAGCTCTGCAAACTATTTCGGGGCGCTCAAAATCTCGCGCCCATCTGTTGTGGTTCACTCTTCGCAAATAGTCGATACGAGGTCATGTGAGTAATTAGTGATTCTAAAGATATCTCTTTGGAGAGCAAAATGTTGCAGAAATAAGAGAATCTGAACAACTTTTTGTTATTCGCTTCTAGAGCGCTGGATATTTCGCAATAGAAAAAAATTCGATTGCGACCGATCGAAGAAAAAAAATTGTTTAGTTGCTCAAAATGCCTAGATGAGCCCGTAGGCGGTCATCGGGAGAAAGAGAACTCGTGAGGGGTGGGTACATAGGAGACAAAACAGACGAGGAGGGGGTGAGCGGGGGAGCGCTAATGTACGATTACGAGGCGTCCGACCGGAGTGTCGTAGCAGAGGAAAGGAGGCCGTGGCCGGGGCCGCCATTCGAATTTCCGTTGTTTACCGCAGCGCCGTCCCGCACAAACATACGCATTGGCATCGAATGAGAGCACTTTTAGGACGAAATGGGTGAAGATGAGGAAGATGTGCCGAAAAGCAGTGAAGCTATCATTGCCGATCTTCTGAACGACGTCAAGGCCTCCGAAAAGGTAAGAAAAAATGATTTCTTATCAGAATAATTGATTTTCTCGTTTTGAAGCCATTCTCGGTCGACAAAATAGCGGGATGTGATGAAACGGATGTTTCGGAGAAAAAGAAGAGGAAACATCATAAAAGTCGGCACAAATCAAAGAAAAGCAAGAAAGATAGAAGGAGGAGTCGCTCACGGTCGGACAGTTCCAGGAGCAGGAATAGAAGTAGAAGTCGGAGTCGCGAAAGAAAGAAGAGCAGCCGAAGAAGTAGAAGCCGGAGCAGGAACAGACATTCGGCAAAAAAGAACAGCAAGAGGGAAGAGTCTGCGAAAAAATCAGAGTAAGAATTGCTTGTCAACGACTATCAAGCTAAAGTTTTGAATTTCAGTGAGCTAGTCTCAAGTTTGATCGCAGAAACTACAAAACCTGCTGCTGAACCAATCGCGGAGACTGCCGAAACATCGGAACCAGTCATTGTTCCAGAATTCAGGCCTTTCCGCCCAAGGGAAGATGAACACGAAGCTCCGCTCGAATCCGGAGATTTCCCCACTAGCATCGTGAAAAAAGAGACAAAAATGGAGATCAGCATTACGACAGTTCTGCCAGAAGTAACAGAGAAAAAGGAAGATGTGGAGGATGGAGAAATAGAAGATATTGCCTACGATTTCGAGACGAACTCGCGGGAAACCAATGAGAAGGAAGAGAAAAAGACGGTAGATCAAATATTTTTCGAGAGAGGTGATTCGAAATTGATTTTCCAATGTTTTCAGGACGACACAAAGGAGAAGAAAGAGAAAGATGAGAAGAAAAAAGATGGAGAGAATTCGAAAAAGAAAGATAAGGTAAAGGAGAAATCGGATAGAAAGCGGAAATCGAGTCCAGAAAAAGAAAAGAAACGGAGATCGAGGTGAGTAGTTCGTTTTTTCGAAAATATTTAGAAACCAGATGATAAATATGACTCATTTGAATCTCAATATGAGTTCTTACTGTCCTTTCGTTGCAAGACCTAGCCACACTTCTATTCGTCATAATATTAATCATTCCAGCGCTGATAGGCCGTCTTCAACTCGTCATCGTTCTCGCTCGAAGGAAAGACCTACACGCTGGAGGAGCCGATCCCCAGTTCCTCTCCGGAGACGTTCTCGATCACCGCCAGTTCCACGTGGCAGAGGAGAGATACGGATTAACAGAAGAAGTACTTCGAGAGATCGTCGAGACTGGGATGTGAAAAGGAGACGAAGTCGATCACGTGATCGGAAGGATTACGATAGTTATAAACGGCAGAGGTCGAGAAGTCGAGAGTTTATCGATAAGGAGAAGCTTCTGAAGATTGCTCAGACGAAGAGAGCCGAGATGATGTCAAATGGAGATCGGGAGAACGCGTCGATTGATGATTTTGTTGGTTAGTTTTGGCTTTGTTAAAATTATAATCTGAAATTAATTTGAAGTGTACTGCAAGAAGCTTCAAAAACGTCAGGAACGAGAAAAACGACGAGAAGCTGGTCAAGCGGTTAGTGACCATGAGAGTGACGATGAAACCCCGAAATACAAACATCCATATGCTCTTCCGAAGGAACCGATCCGAATCAACATTATCGTAAGTACCATTGGGCGTTTTTCACATAATTTTCGTATAACTGTTCATTCCAGACCGCCACCTCCGCCAATCTCGCCCAGAAAGCGATTATGGCTGCTGAAGAACCCACCCAGCTCAACGCATCTCAACTGCGCATTGTGTTCCCAGTCTCATCAGGAGCTGTACATAAAGAGAATGCAGAGTGGATTCCCGTCGAGAAGAATGACGTGCCGAAGAGTTGTACGACGGAGCAGAAAAAGCATATCGCTCTGACAAGTCTGGAAATCGACCGGTGTCGGCAACAGGGAATTGTAGGGAGTTTTTGATCGAATTTTGAGAAAAAAACGTACTTTTAGCCAATTGCACCTGTTGCCATTCCGAAGTTCCTCGATTCCATATTGCCTCCTCCTCCACCTCCACCGCAGTTTCTTCCGAATCTCAATGATCGTGAGTCTAAAATACAACATTATCTAGGATTACCGACACTTTTCCAGCATATCGTCCTCCAACTCCACCATCACTTCCATCTGTTCTATATGTTCCACAGAAAGAAAAGATGATTATCAAAGAGCCGAAAGATATCTCGATTCCCGCTCCGAATGATATTAGCGCCACTCTGAAACAGCGAACTCTGGCGCAGAAGAAGCTCTATTCGACTCCCAATGATTTTGAGGCGCATCGAGAGTTACGTGAGGCTAATGAGAAGGTGAGCGATGTTTCAGACGCGCTCCATTGAGAGATTGAGAAAGAGCGCGTTTAGCCACTTCTTAGATGTCAATAATGAAATTTGTTTTCTCAGATCGAACTATGGGCGGCTCTGAAGAGTCTACCGGGCGAATATACGGGTACAACTGGTCTCAAGCTGCTCACCGCTGACGAGTTACAGCCCCATAATCCAAAGTATCACGCGTGGGTCAAAAGAGTAAGTGTTCGACAAATCCTTCTCAAGTCGAGCAACTCGGAGCCTCTATAACTGGCTCCGTTTTGCTCCAGTCGGCATATTCTGCAGATTACGAATCGTGTGGGAAGCGGAGAAATCTCTTCGGCGAGACTTCCCGCTTCTCATTCGACAAATATCACTGATCATGCAGAATGTGCCGACTGCACCCGTCAACGCCTTCTTCGATCGATCCATTCATCGGATGTCCCGCAGTTCCGTCGCTGTCTCCTAGCAATTGCACTCTCCAATGTCATCTTAGCCAAGATGCTTCTGCGTCGTAAGTCGGTCTCAAAATCAACTTCTTCTCGAAAGAATAGAGGTTGGGTTTGAGTCGACAGATCATCTCTTTTCTTTTTTTCTCTGTTCATTTGTGTTTTACATCTGTGCAATTTGAACTCTACAGCGATCAGTTCCACTCTTTCGGATGTCATTTGTCTGATCTTTCTTTTATCATCAACTTTTTACAGGATCAGTTCAAAAATGCTGCTCCGGCAACTGGAGGTATCGGGAAGCAGATGATGGAAAGGATGGGATGGCGACCGGGTGAAGGACTCGGAAAAGACGCCTCCGGAAACGTAGAACCACTTGTACTTGATGTGAAAAGTGATCGAAGAGGACTGCAGGCAGAAGAAGAAATGAGCATTAAGCAGCGGAACAAGCTGAATGCGCAGAACAATGTTCCCGTTGATCTTTCCAGTGAGAATTCAATTCCTTTTTCTCTTCGAAATTCCGCTTTTCAGGCAAAAATCCCGTCTCTTTGCTCATGGAGCTCTGCGCGAAACGTCGCTGGCCGAATCCCGTGTTTTCCTGCGAGGATTCCGGTCAGGACCATATGAAAATGTTCGTCTGGACCGTCAACATCAACAACGTCGCGTACCGTCCAATGTGCGGTTCAAAGCAGAAGAAAGAAGGAAAAGCAGTGGCCGCGCAAGTGGCTCTGCAGTCTTTGGGTGTACTACCACGTGATCCCGATCTCCCCGTTTTTATTTAAAAGTGCTATTTTTCAGTTGAGTTTATACTAAAAGTTAATGAAAGTTAATCCTGTTAACCGATTCGAGTGAGAATCGTCAGAGACGCTCAGTTTCTGTTGTCGCCGTGGCTTCTGTCATTGTCACTGATGTACTTGTCGGCTCAAGACGATCCGAATCTCGCGAAGATCCAGAATTGTCAAAACCCTAGAAACGTGATCGTCGGGGAACTTCAGAATTCGAAATCAAAAACCTCTCTCTTCGGTTTCGTCGACAAGAAGTTGCAGAGCTTGAGAAACTGCGACCGGTGTGCTGCCACGTAGAGTTCCGTTTCCCACATCACCTGCATAACTTTTCCGAGATCAATCTCATCCAGCGAGATTCCCTGGGACAAGTGCGGAGAGAATCTGATGAATTTGAAAGGAAAGGTTCAGAAACCTCGGCAGGATTATACCGAAAGTAAGGTGTGTTGATCGAATGGCACCATTCTCTTGCGTACTTGACAGGCTGCCCATTTGATGCTGTGCACTGAGAAAATTTATGAAAAATGTGAAATTCTCGGTTTGAAATTGAACTGAAATCCCACCTCTTTCACTAGAAGATGCAGCAAGTTCTTTGTATTCGTGATCGCCTTGTAGAACGATTTGGCGAATGTCAGCGGGTTCTTCTGCAATCGGATCCAGTGTTCCCTCTATCGTTTCAGTGCCTTACCACATGCGGAAGACTCAGATCGATCCCATCAATCTTCTCCGTGGGAAACACTCCGGTTCCCAGGGAAATGACGCATCCAATCTTCCAATTTCCCTTGGCAGCTCTCTCTTCTTCCGATTTTGCAAATGCCTTTTCCAGTTTGTTCGTCAAAAGGAAATCGGACATGAGCGCCAAAGTGGGATTGTTGGCGATGAGACCGCCGTCGGAGAGACCGTTGAACGACTCGAAGAAGAACGGAGCTGCTCTGGAAACAACTGCAATTGCGTTCCACTGAACATCTAGTGCAGTAGAGCACAATCGCAACACTTCGAATATATATCTCACGTCGTGCACCGCAGCGCTTTCCACAATTCCACTTTGTTCGGATCGTAGAATTTGTAATGTTCGCTGGCCTCTTCGGACATTTCCGGGCGGTACGATCGGAAGAGGATCAGTTGCGGTGGAACCATCCGGGTGTCCGCCACCGTGACCATCGCACGGTGTCTTTTGATAATCGACATTTTCGAATCTTCCCAAGTGGTGACGTGGCGGGAGAGGTATTCCATACCACTGGCACTGTATTTCGGCCACACTCCCTCGTCTTGTCCACGGGCAAAAACACGTTCTCGCATGTCCAGAAGCAGTTTACGCGACTCTTCCAGACTTCTGTCTGAAATTCAGAAATCTCAAGGCAAATTTGCTCCACCGAGATCTTCCAGTAGAGCGCATTTCCCAAAACATACTGTTAGTCGACAACAGAAGAGCGATGACTCCTCCACAACTCGTGCCTGCCACGTCATCAATCTTCTCGACGAGCTTCCCATCGAGCATATGATCAATGTGAATCAGCATCTGAATAGTTATTACCGCCCGTATTCCGCCGCCATCCAGCGACAAAAGAACTCGTTCTTCGTCCTTCCACGTCTTCTTCCCGACGAGAAGGTCATTGTGAAGACTGTCGACGTCGATGAATCCTTCTGGAGCTGGCGACGGTGGATGGTCGAGGGCGTCGAAGTCGGCACGCATTCTGGAATTCTTTGTGAGGCTGTGTGAGCTGCACAATGTTTTTCTGGAGCTTGGCAGGTCTCTCAGCGATAATCGAGTCCATAGCGGCGCGAAAGCCACAAAACAGGCCTACTTGGCATCAGAGCACAGTTGCACCGCCGTCAATCCGTTGCCGTTTTTCACATTCCAAATCTCGAAAGGAGCACACAAAACGACGAGCATCCGCATCGCCTTGTGCTGGTTGTTCATCACTGCCACGTGCATCGCCGTGTTCCCCGAGTCATCCGTCATTTTCAGATCAATGTGGTGGATGTAGAGCTGGAAAGAAATTCGAATTTTCAGATTCTCGAAAGTGCGCTCCATTGAGAAGTTCGACCGACCTTGTATAGCAGGTCAGTGTTCCCATAGCGGGCGGCATTCATAAGCGCTTCCAAGTGATTGCACACATTCTGAAAATGCCGTGATAAGTCTTATCAGCTGATAAACTATCCGCGCACTGATAAATCATAATCGGCCATGAAATGATCGCGAGCGCGGTCCTTCGAGCTCGATCGTCGGGTCCGATCGTTGCTCTTCGACCTGCTACGGAACATCTTTTTACCGAATCTCGACAGAGATCGGCGTCTCGCCATTGGAAATAAATTATGAACAGAGGGGAAGGGAGGCGCAAGAGAATGGGGGTTCACGTGACAGAAAATCGTGTATTTTTGTAAAAAATTAGATGAATATGACAACGTCGGTGAGCTGATAAAAAATGAAAAATTATTTAATTTAATTGACAAGATTCAGAATCGCTTGGCGCAAATCGTCGGATTCCAAAAGTTCCCGTTTCTTCTCGCTGTTCAGCTCTATTTTCTTTTCGAAACCTTCCAGAATTCGATAAGCGTTCTTCAGGATCTCTTCATCGAGTCCGACCATTTTGGCGACTTGCAGTCCGAATGAGCACTGCGAAACTCCGTTCAGCACTTTGTAGAGCATGTGAATCTCGTTGTTCTCCACTTGAACACCCATCTGCAGAGCAATGGCTCCTGGCTGCTGGGCGAGTTCACCCATTTCGTGGAAGTGAGTGGCAAAGATGGAAAGGCATTGGATACGGTTCAGGATGTCTCTGAAATGAGAAAATGAACACGAAAATAGGATCTAAGAGAAAACTCTTACTGAGCAATTGCAGAGGCGATTCCGAATCCATCAAACGTCGACGTTCCTCTTCCCAACTCGTCAATAACGACAAACGAGTTCTCAGTGGCTCTCTGCAGAATGGCCGAGCAATCGAGCATCTCAGCCATGAACGTCGAGATTCCCTGTGATTGTTTGTCTGAAGCACCAACGCGGGTGAAGATTCCATCGACTACGGAGATAACTGCTGAATCGCAAGGAACAAAAGATCCGATTTGAGCGAGAAGAATGGAAAGAGCAGCGGAACGGAGGTATGTACTCTTGCCGCCCATGTTGGCTCCGGTGAGGATGACCAGTCGATTGCCATCTGAAAAACGCTGAATTTTCCATCACAAAAAAGTCAATTCACCAAGAACGACATCATTCGGAATGAACGGCTTCTCGCTGTTTGACTCGATAACCGGATGCCTGCACTGCTTCAGATTCAGCTTCTTCGATCCGAGAGGAAGGAGTTCCGGACGGCAATAAATGCCAGATGACGTGCTGGCAAACGTGGCAAGAGAGACGAAGACGTCGAGTGTGGCGATGAGTTGAGCCATTTGGGGAATCAGCGGAATGAAGTCTTCGGCTTTACTGCACAACATTGCGATGACCTCTTCCTCGGCTTTGGCGTACTTCAAATGGAATTCGAGAAATCTGAGAAGAAGGAATTCTGATAATTTCATGAAAGTTTCTTATCACTAACTCATCATTGATCTCGCTAAGCTCTCCAACTGTGAACTTGACACCACTGCCTTTGGTTGTTTCGAGAATCGTCACATCCTGTTTGCGAATCGACTTTTCTTCCTGAAAATAGTTTAACGTTTGATTCATTTCTTTTCCCATTCATACCTTTAGTGTCACTCTGAAATAGTATCCATACTGCGCGTTCTTGTCCAATTTGATGCTTTCACAATCGAATTTCGTCGCGAATCGCTTGCGAAGTTTCTCTGCCACCTTCTCAACTTTCTCCAACTTTTCCTGAATCTCCTGGATCTCCGGCACGAAATCCACTCGAACTCGAATCTCTTTGTTCTCTTTTTCATACTCAAAATCAAAAAATTCGTCGCAGAGGACTTGGAATCGCTCGACTTTCTTCAATATTCCAGTCACATCTTTCTTCAGAATACGATCGATCGAGGCGGCAAACTGCTCAGCTTCAGACAATTGGATCAGTTGCATTTCGATGGTTTCCAGGAGAGTCGCCGCTTGATAGAACCTATTCAGGTCTTGCAAAGTGCATTTTCTCATGAGTCGTCGCGCCAATTGGGAACAATCGGGCATTCTGGCAAGAATCGAGTCTCGAAGCTTCTGACGGATTCCTTGATTCTCGACAAGAGCCTCTACAACATCCAGACGTTCATTGATATGTTCGATGTGACAGAGAGGACGCGAGAGCCAGTCACGGAGCAATTTCTCTCCGGGAAGCGTTTTACACTTATTTATGACGTTGTACAGTGTTAAACTGTTGGATTTCTCTGAAAATGTATTGATTTTTGACAATTTCCACAACCCGAATCCGAATCTCCTACCCAAATAGTTATAATTCAACTGGAACAGCTCCAACGCCTCCACGGCACACGAATCAATCTGCATGTTGCCGTGTGCTCCGTAGTTGAAGATACTGTACTTCTCCGAGTGAGCGTAGTCATCGGCAGCGTTTGCGTGGAGCATTTGGAGGCATTCTTTGATACTTTCATTCTGTTGCTCTGCTTCTTCTGAAAATTTCAAAAATTTCACTGAATCAGGAGTGCATTCGAACCCCTGTAGTCCTGATGGATACACTCGGAAACACTGGACCACTCCGACTGCGAATTCAGCTGTTCCTTCCTGTGAACTTCCATTTTTGTGAACATTGCCGCAAGTTTCTTGGCTTTTGCCCCAGACTGTTGATTGACCAGAAAATATTCAGTGGGACACAATCCAAAGATGCACTGCTCCGTCTGTGAGAAACTCGGAGTGTCGTTGAACTCGCTGATGACAATGCGAACGTTTCCCGCGTCCCAAGCACAAAGTGTCACTCGATTCTGGAATGAAAAGTTGAACTTGTGATAAGGAGATTGGGTTTCTCTTATCATCTCACATCGCTCTCTCCTGCATGCAGATACACTGCAAGAATCGGCGCCTGATCCGCCACTCCGACTTCCTGCTCAAACTCGACAGTGTTTCCGGGTGATCCTCTCTTGATCATCTTCCACTCGCCGTGCTCACTGGCGTACAGTTCTACAGAGCATCTGAGCAGCACAATTGTCTCTCGAACAACCTTCTCATACTGTCCGCGATTCACCGAAACATACTTCATTTGCTGCGAGGTATCGGCTGAAGACGTGCTTTCTCAATAACAAAAAAACCATAAAAAACCAACCGCAAAGTGTGAATGTCTTGATGCAGACGTCACTTTTGAAAATGTTCGTAGCCACAAAACTCGCATCGTCACTGTAGACGGAGAAATACTCCTAAAATTTGGCGTTTTGAGGTTTCAAAAACAAAACTGACTCCACGAGAGAAAATAGCGATGGTGTTGGGAGACTTATTCTTGAGAATCTTCAGTAATGCCTTGTCGCTAACTTCGTCTTTTCCCCCGCTCATTTTGCTGAAAAATAGAAAAAATCAGTGTGTTCCACAGAAAAAAAAAAAAAATTCAAAGCAAATCCATAAAAATACTCAATTAAAGGAACATACAGTAATTTTATACTCGGGTCTCTAAACGAAATTAATATTTTTCGCTGTGTAGTTCACTCGGATTTCAAAAATTAATTCATTTTTCAAAATTTCAACTTTTTTCAACAATAAATGTAAATGAAAACATTAAAAAACTCTCATCAAGATGTAATTTTTTCTCTAAAAAATTGAATTTCAAATTTCTCTCGTTTGCGCGCGTCAAAATGGCCGAAACAACTTTTCGTCCTCTTCCATTTCCTGGCGCAAAACTTCAAAAATTATTTTTTCAGGTCTACATGAAATTTAGCGCAGTTCTACAGGACACTTCCGCAATTGATGTGTTTATCAGTGAGTTTTTGCCAAAACATCTGATAAATCCAAATAAAAGTTTAGAAATCCTGACAGCGGCGAGTAGATTGAGCAAAAAGAAATGCTGTGTGAAAATAGAGAAAAGCGGTTTGCGAATTTAATTAATATCTGAGCAACTCTCGTTTATTTTCAGCGATAAACTTCATCAGTTGCTCTGGACTTCACGACGGCGGCGCTTGGTTCAATTTGGCCGTTCCATGCAGTAGTCAGCTTTTTCGAAAGTTTGTGAGTCGTTTTTTGCTTTTTAATGCCTTTTCTAGCTTTTAATTGCTTCAGGACATGGTCGGCATGAATCCGCGGCACGAAGAGCAAGATTTGATCTACTTCGAACTGGAAATCGACAGTCTAGTCCGCGTTCTTCCCGGAGGACATTGTTACTTGAAGCTGAAACTCTCCAAGAGCCAGGTTTTGACCATTTCCCTACTTTTGCGATCGCAATTTCAACTTTCAGAATGATGAACCGATTCTCGCTGTGGAAGTACGAAATCCTGACTCTGACATTGTCACTCATCAGATTTTCATCACTATTGTCCTGTCGAAGTACTGGAAAACGTACACAAGGCCGACTATTGGCCATCGAAAAATGCAGATTTCGATGCCACCTCCCAGGGCGATTTCCCGTTTTCTGCATGCTTTCAAAAACATGAACTCGAAAGTTGTGGTATGTTGGCTGAAAAATGAAGAAATAACTTTGGAAATCACGATTTTTCAGAAGTTCACAGCGAGTAGATCTGGTGATTTACGAATCTCAACGATTATCGAGCACGGTGAAATTGATGCGAGCTTCTCTGATTTATCAACGAATCCAGCCGAGTCGGACAGTCAAGAGGACACTGCGAAGGTGCAATTGATGATCAGGAACATCTCGACACTGTTTCAGACATTCTCAAACACAAGATCTCGTGTCAAAATGAGTGAGTACAGATGGTATTCTATTGATTTCAGTTGAAACTTTTCATTTTCCAGATATCATCTCCAATAGGATGGCCGAGTTCAACATTCACAATGAAGATTGCGTTTTATCATTTATCGTCGGAAATGTTTCAGATTAAAAAAGGAGAAGAAACCCGTTTATTGCATCGATTCATCAAAAAAAAATGAAAATTTTTACAATAAATAGAAGCTATGGCCTCGATGACGCTCTACTTGTCGTCGGTTCGTTCACTCTGAACTTTTGCGAGTCGTCTGTTGGGTGAGATCTGAAACAAGAAGAGAAAGCTCCGGGTGTCCCGTTTTCTCTTCTCACCTCATGTGAGTACGAATTCCTCGCATACTAAATGCCCGGTATCCACAAACATTGCACGTGAACGTCTTGGTGGCCTGATGAACGGATCGAATGTGCATGGCGAGTTGCGAAGAGGACACGGGCACGAAATCGCATTGGGCGCACTTCTCCGGTACCTACAAATCACACACTGCGGTCGTTTTCTCTTTTTCTTCCTGCTGGCCGCGAGCTCCGACTCGGGCCGCCCTCTCCGGCCATAATTCAAGATTGCAATCAGAAAGAGAAGAAGTGGAGATGAGGGGGCATGATAGAGGGGAGAATGAGAGGAAAAGAGGGAGAGAGCCGACCCACCTTGCGACAAGCATCGCTTCGATTCGCTCCCGACGTCGACGATCTCGTCTGCGAATTCTTGCAGTAGAACTGTTTGTGCGCGTCGAATGTGGTCTGCGAGGAGAAGGAAACACCGCAAGAGCAGAGGAACGGGCGGTCCGAAGGGACGGGTTCGGCACTGGAACTCTTGGAAAGAGGGGAACAACTCGGAGAGACATGGACACTGGCGGCACGCGAAGAGGAGGAGAGGTCGAGAGGAGTGGACAGGTGGACGGGTCTGCAAACCGAACGGACTGCAGTTTTCTCAGAGTTCTGCACAAAAAAACGAACTTTTCATCCAAGTCGATTACCGGAATCTTGATCGTCATTTCCGAATTGGAGACATTCAAATTCAGATTCACCGGCCATTCCAAGTCGATGTTCGATATCAAATTCAAGTTCCCATTTCCATTTCCATTCATAGCATTCCCTTTCTTTTTCTTATGCACATAAATCGGGCTAGTGTTCGAAATGTTCGCTTTTCGTCCAACTGCCACAGGGACCACCGAGTGAATTGGTCCCATGACCTGGAAGAAACGTGGAATTGAAAACCGAGCTCGAGGTGACCGGCGCGAGAATGGCTTGAGAAAGTATTTAACATTGCGGCCTAACTTTTGAAACGAAAAAAGTTCGGCCACCTCGGGATATTAGTCTCGTTCCGATTACTCGCTACGAGACAGACCAATTCCACGACGTGGCCGAACTTTTCTTTTCAAATTTGTTCGGCCGCCAGCTAGTCTAGTCCCTTCTCTTCGAAATTGCATCATACTTGAACGGTGTTCTGCTGTGGCATATCATGGAATGCCAGTGGCAACAGTATTAGATTCTGCGTCTCCTGAGGCTTCTCATCGCTCGAAGACACCTCCATTTCCCTCCGAGAACAGTAAAGTTCCTCGTGAACTTTCAGATTCTGAAGCGAGTTGAACTTGGCCATGTGGCACTTTGGGCATTCGTATTCTGGAAAAACGAGAGAAGATTAATCTCGGATTGGTCCTCCTCCTCTTCTTCTTCGTCTTCTGGAGAATGAATGCCCCTCACCCTCCCCTCATCCACTTACTCTTCTCCTTATCTCTCTTCTTCTCTTTTTCCTCTTCTCGATAGTGCATATCTGCCACAAGAATCGCCCTCAGCGCCTCATTACTCTTCACATCTTTGGTGAACAGAATCTGGACAAGGGCCCCTGGAAATAGGAAAGAATTTGAGAAGAGGAGGGAGAATGGAGTTACCTGTCTGCAGAACCACGCAATTGGCCAGGAGGGGAGACGGACTGCCG
This sequence comes from Caenorhabditis sp. 39 LS-2015, assembly GCA_900536345.3. NCBI lineage: Eukaryota > Metazoa > Nematoda > Chromadorea > Rhabditida > Rhabditidae > Caenorhabditis > Caenorhabditis waitukubuli. The sequence continues at coordinate 2,651 of LR563704.1, read as the reverse complement.
ACGATTCGACGGGTCACTGGGCTCGCTTCGATCTCCATTCCCATTGACTCTCCGGTGAAGTTTATCAGCTGAAATTTTAGAATTTTATCATGTGGCCTAACTTTTGCACGGTGTTTCTAAACCCTCAGTCTGAAAATTTTCTTGAGAACCAGACAGAAACCGTATTTTGCGCTCCTGAAGATGTAGTATCCACCGTAGTTTTTCGAAAAAAGATCAAAGTCGTGGCGGGACCCGTGCCGCGATTTAATCTCAACTCTTGCAATTTCAGGAACGCATAATAACGTTTCTGCGAGATTATCACGTAAATGAGACATTCAAAGTCCTACCGTAACCCGGAAACCCTCTCCAGGACTCTCCACTTTGAACGGACCCACACAGTCTCCACACTTGAATTCCACTTCCGACTGCTTTCCGATGGCCTAAAACGGAAGTTTGTGATGGAAAGACCCT
>LR563690.1:0-11440 GCA_900536345.3 Caenorhabditis sp. 39 LS-2015 | reverse complement strand
GAAACCGTAATTATGAATGGAAAAAGCCGAGATTGGAATCGAGACGACAGCGGCCATGTTTGACGAGTTTTATGGTGGCGAGAGGGGGAGGGGGACAAGGACACTTGGAGACATTCCGCCCCGATTGGCACATTTAAAAGGAAGAATTAGAAGAGAGTCAGATATTCAATATGACCTTTTTCATCATTTGGGGAAGAAAAACGAAAAAAGAACCCGCTATGAATTGTATTATTTATCACTTTTATCATCATCTCCATCTAGAAAACGGATCTGGCCTTGAAGCTCGGAAGGTTGAGACTTAGAGGAAAATGCGGAAGAAAGAAAACATTTGTAAATTAAAATTTCGGAATGAAAGAAGGAAACGAATGCGATAAAAACCCGAAACACATAAAATTAGGTAAGAAGTGATTAAAGAATTTAGAGAAAACTTTGAAAATCTTCCTAAAATCAGCTGCTTCAATCAATCGCGCGATGCAGTGACAGCACGCATCAAGGCAGCCACTCTCTGGAAAAAGAAATGTGTTTCGATGATCAGAAAGTCGTGAGTAATACCTTCTCCCGATCTCTCGGATCCTCGTCGTGTTGTGTAGCAGTGGAACGGGGACGAAGAGTTCCCGGAAGCCGATCGGGTTGGTATTCGACGCGTGGTGCTACATGGTGGTACTCCTGGAAATACTGGGAACAGTGTGACGGGGGAGGATCTAAAAGAGCTCACCATCGGAATGTTCTGATAAATGCGTCCGGCGCGGGTGACAACTGGCTGAACCATTATGTGAACGCTGGTAAGGTCCGTTTGGGTGTCTTTTGCAGATGCTGGACTGTAAGGTGTCTCAATTTGCATTAGCCATGGAGCGAGCTGGCAAAAACTCACGGTTTCTTTGTAAGAACAATCGGCCGCTTGAATCGAAGATATTGAAACTTCATGACTTGCTGAGCCGCTTCTAGTTCCCAATCGAACACTCGTTGCTTCGTCACCTCCGGCTGAAAAACAGAGTTTTCAATTCCTTTTTTTCGATGTCAAAACACTCACACCATCGCGACACATGAGGAAAATGTGCTTGAACGCACTGCGAGCAGCCGCTTCTTTTGCCGGATCAAAATCTTTCAGCAGCACGATATCGTCATTCGGGTGCTGGGTACTTAGATGGAATCGGCCCTCTTCTTCGGTGTAGAAGCATTCTTTCTGGCAGTGCGCACAGCGGTAAGCTCGGTATCTGCAGAAAATTCAGTACATACCTCCAATTTTTGAAAAAAAAATCAATAAAATCTCACTTAATATGCATCCGAAGCACGTGATACTCGAATCCTCGCCAAGTTTTGACGATGGCATGACAGTGGAAGCAGTAGGGAAACGCTTCGTGTTCTGAAAATCGATAATTTTTCATTAAAAATAAAAACGGCAAACATACGACTGAGAATATCGTCTTTTTCGTCCAATATCCGATCGGTGATTGGTGTTGTGTGCGCTTGCATGGTTATCGGGACAACAAACCGAGATCCGGACTGAATAAATTGTATTTATTCGACAATGAAAATTGGATTTCTTACCCGGTTAATCGTCTGCATTCCATTTTTCTGCGCCGCTTCTGCAATTGCCACAGAATCGTTTCGATAGCCGCGACGATTCCGAAGCTGCTGATTGCTAGTGGACGCGGAGGTGCTCGATTGATTGACGATATTGCTTGCATATTGATATTTTTCTTTAAAAAAATCAGTTTTTGTAAAATTCAATAATAAAAACTCACCAGTCGGTTGATAAACTTGTGGAGCAACAAGGCTTGAAGTTGATGGTTGGGACGGATCGATTTGTTCGTAAAATTGCTGAAAATTAAATTTATTGACTTTAATATCTAATAATCTTTATTACTGAAATGATTTCATTGTGATCCTGCGTTTCTACCGGCTGTTCTTCCAGCAAAATCTCTTCATTTGACTCGATAAACTTTGTTCTTTTCTCTGGAACTTCCTGGATCACTTGCAGTTCTTCTACGACGTCTTCTGAAGTGATAACCACTTCTTCCGGCTCCTGGACAATGATTTCGTCCATTTTCCTTGCACCTGCAAAGATGCCGCTGCAGCAGAAAGATGAACATGGAAAGCGAGGCGGCGAGAAACACGTCAAGCGGGAAATGCGCTAGCAAGCCTCGAGAACGACCCATTCTCGTGCGAAATTTGAAATTAAACGTATTTTTCAATTTTAGTGATTTGAAATTAGAAAAATTCTAGAAACAAAGAGTTTTTACACTCGAAAAATAAATAAAAAAAAATCATAAAGAATGATGTTTTTTGACTGAGATACCGGTAGATTTTAAAGGCGCATAGGCAAATTTCTTAATTTGGTCTCGCAGTTTAGTTTTGAAACTGTAGCCGCGAAGTTTCAAAACACGATTTTCGGAAATGTTTCGTTCCTTTTTCGACTGGTTTTCGAATTTTTCCTTTTTTTCCGAATATTTCTTTTCAAATATTTACCTATTTCTCACAAATCACTTGTAATTTTCAGTTATTGGCCATGTCACCGAGATCACCAAAAATAAGCAGAATGTCGCCGAGAGATCTCGAGCTGACGCTGGATGGCGTTCCAATCCAGTATCCGGCACTTGTCAAAGAGGCGTTTTTGAACAGTGAGTTTTGAATCAAAGAGGAGGACGATTCTTCAACGGATTCAGATTGGCACGCTTCAGTTCACCGAACAGAAGTCACATCAAATTGTGCATCGCTGAACGAAAAATATTGCTGGGTTCTTTCGAGAAATCAGATGTTTATTTGGGAAATTGTAAAGGTTAGCTTTATTTTCTTCAAAAATTTAAATGTTTTCCATTTTTAGGCCTCTTCACACCGTGCCTCAATCCCTATCCAGCTTCCTCTCCCAACAAGCGGTCTTCCTCGATCAGTCAAGTGTGTCGTCGTCTACGACGGAGTGCATCGTGGAGCCAACGAGTCTCAGTTGCCGGGAGTGCTTGTCGTTTCACCAGAAGGAGTTCTCCGGCACTGGACGTCAATCGAATCGCAGAACTTTGTCGAAAAAGTTCTCGACATTAACAGTGAAGTAGCGCTGCGTGTGGAGCTTGTCGACGAGCCGGAATCGGGGAAATCAGCGTCTTTCCTTCTTACGACTACATCCGGCACCGTCTATTTCCTCAGCGGTGATTCCAATGAGTCCGGGAAAAACGGATCTCTGTCGATTCAAAAAGTGATTTCCCGCGAGACACATGGTTTCCGAAGACGTCTCTCCTCCATAATGTTCGGTGGACAATCGAAAGATGCTTCGTCGCTGGTCACCAACAGTTTCACTTTTCAATCGAAGGATTTGCTTGTCGTCGCTGTTTCTCCGGACATTTTGACAGTTTACAGTATGACTGTTCCATGTGAACTCTGGTCGCTGAAAACCAAGGATTACTTCCAAGAAAAAGTATCTGGTTTCTTTGAATCCGAGATGAAAAAACCGCCGATAATGGTTCGAGTCAAACTGATGGACGCGGCAGCTCACCATGGCGGACTTATGGTTCTCTTGGGAGGATCACACGACGAATCGAAGACGATCCACATATTCGTAATGTGGTTCGGACCAAAATGGCAGTACGAAGTGCCGACCGACCCGTCGTGGTCGTCGAGAATTCCAATGGTGGAGCATCGCGCTCTGTTCTCTAAACACGACGATTCGATCTACTCGAATATGTCTCTTTGCATTCCGAAGACTACTTCCGAAGCTAAGGAGGCGGAGAGGAATGATGGAATTATCATTGTCAATCCCTTTTTCGCTCTTTCTCTCTACGTTCCTTTCAATCTGGAAAGACCGAAAAAGACCGATCTGAGTTTCTACAAATGCGTGTCTCTGCCACCGAGAGATCAACTGATAGGATCGGCCGTATGCGAGCAATACGTATACCTCATGTTGCTCGAGTCTGGAATCTCCACTGTTCGCCTGCTGCCGCGTGGATTTACCGACGGATCGATTCTCTATGAGCAGCAAGTCGTTGCTCCATCGATTGGCGCCGGACAGGAAGATTGGGCAGTTTTGAGCGAGTTGCTATCGGAAATGGTAGCTTCGGGTCTCCCGAAGAGCCCAGTACTTCAAGGACTTCATAAGGCCTTCGAGCTGTTCGGAGAGAAAAACATATCAAAGGCAGCGAAGGCGTTGGAGCCACTCATCAAGATGGCCGACCAGGAGATGACTCGCAACGTCGAGAAGTTCATGTTCGCCATCATCGACTATTCGGACGCGGCCAACAAGACAGAGACAGAGTTGCATGCGAAGAGAGTTCTCACTTCCCGAATGCTGCTTTTCCTTAATCACATGGGTCTGTTTGAACGCATTTTGACGACTCCGATCCAGGAATCCAGGAATGGAGTATTCCAATTGAGCACCGGTGGATCCATGTTGGCCGAGATGTCGGAGCGTGTATCAGCGAGTACGGCCGTCTGGGCTTGGAGAAACACCAATGAAACGAATACGGCGATATTCGATGCGGTCATCGAGAAAGTTCTCGGAATACCGGAGGTTCAAGAACTTGGATTGAAAGACAAGGATGCTCTTTTCGGACGTTGCGGAATGGTTCACCACATCCCGATAATCGCAGCCAAACAGCTCGAGGCTGCAGTTCTCAACAAGGCAAGATCTCACAAATATGAAGTATTCCACGCCATATGCGACTTGCTCATCAACATCAAGGATGCTATTATCGCTTGGAGACGGTAAGATCTCGACTCAAAGTGTCTCATCTAACTGTTTTGTGAAAAGTTGCAGAACGAAGTTGTCAATCCAGCGGATCATCGGGTGGTGGACGAAGGAGACATTCATCAGCTGCTACAGAGATGTCGCGGAGAAGATTATTGCCGAGTTGAGAGAGGGAACCGCGTCGGACAGCGAGAGAACTAGAATGATGTTGTATATTCTTGGGTATGGAAGTCCCATTTTTTATCAGAAGATTAATCTTGATTTTCAGAATCTATGACTTCTACCTCGGCGAGTGCGAAGTTCAGCCAGACAATGACAAAGTGCTCCAAGAACTCATCAATCTCGGTAAAATAGCAGACGCTATGGAGCTAGCCGAGAAGCATCGTGACTTTGGGACGCTGATCAAGAACTACTTGCCTTCTGACCGCAACGCTCGACAAAAGACGTTTGATAGATACAAGAAGATGTTCGAGAGATACGATTTCGAAATGTACCTGTGCCAGTATCTCAAGAAACACGGTCGGAATGATGTGCTGCTTGAGCAGGAAGGAGGACGAGTTGATGCGTATCTGGACAACTTCAAAGAACTCCGATATTCGCGTGAGATCGGCAGTCAACAATTCGGAAAGGCAGCACTGACTCTGATGAGCTTAGCTGAAAGTGAAACGAAAAGCTTTGCAAAGTTCTCCGAATACCTGACTCGGGCGTTCTACTGTGCTTCGACGACTCCGATTGGCGACGAGGTTGACGTGCTCGAAGTGTTCGATTACTACAAAAGACGTTTGCCAGAGTTGAAACATCGAAAACGAATTCCCGTCGAGGTTTTCAATTCTGGATATGGAGGAGATCAAGACGTGATGATGTCTATTGACGAGATGCTTGAGTGGAATATGACTCTTCAGCCGAACGACGAAACGACGATCAATGGATTCGTCAGAGCATTCCATCTTCTGGGCGATTTGGTCGAAGTGCATCCACCTTCTGCAGAGCTGAAGTCGATGGTGGATAATGCATGGAAATCGTTGATTGACCATAGCGAATGGAACAAGATCCATTCGAAGGATGACGTGGAGAAGAAGACAATGTTCGGAAAGGTCTGCAACTATCTCGTCAACACCTATCCATCACTTCGTGAGTCTACAAACTATTCCTCCATTTCAATCATTCGTTTTCAGCCGGAAACCCATTCCCCGACTGGATGCCGATAAAGCGACTCCTCATCCTTCCCTCCGACATTGGCACCATCGTCGATGACGCCGTCGCGAACACCACTGGAAACCACGCGTCATGGATTAAGGGACACGTGAAATGGGTTGGAGATCAGCTATCCAAGAAGAGTCGACTGCCGAAGGAAACATTCTTCCATCCCGACAAACAGAACGTCGGATCCATATCGCTGGCTGTCCTCGAAGGATTCGCACCGATTCTGGAGCGACGTCAAAAGCGATTCCTTGCACAACTCGAAGGTCCAACGGAACAATAACAGCAGCACCTGTACCATGTCATTTCACTCATAACTATTCAATTTCTTCACCAACCCACCCCAGTTCCGCTGATCTCCACGGTTGTTTTTATTGCTATTTACACGAATTTGTTAAGTATTTCCGTTTGTTTTCCTTCATGTCTTCCTTTGTAATGAAGAGCATTCCTCTTATCATTTTTATCTTTTTCAGTGTCAAATTTCATCGTTCTGATCGATGGTTCCTATTTGTTTTCTCTCATTATCTTCCTTTTTTCTCTCTCTCTCTCTCTATTTCTCTTCACTCTCTCTTTTCACATTTGCTCATCGAATGGCTCACATGTTTTTTCCTCCGTTTTTCTGTTGTTTTCCGAATCTGTCAGTTGTTGACCTTCTAGGAGACCACATGGTCTCTTCGCAGATGTTTTTTAGAGTTTGGCGAGTACGAAACCGAGAGTTTCGAGGAAAAAAACTGAATACATTTCATGAAAAATGCAGCTACGATTTCAATTTCCTATGACGACTTCTTTTGCATTTCGCTGCGACGAAGTTTGCGAGTCTTGCAGAAATAGCAAAAATTTAAAATTCCCGCTTAACTTTAACTTTTCTGCGCTTTCAAAGGTATACAGGCGCTGCGATTCCTTTTCCTTGTGACAAGGTAACAAATCTAAATTTTCTCTACATATTAGTCCTCTTGGCCATCATTGTTTTCGTTTTCTCCCCCCATCTGGTCTCTGTCCCCGCTGCAGTGGTTCCCCCCCAAGTGTCATTGTTATCACTATTATTATATCAACTTCTCCCCTCTTTCTCTACTCCCTTATCACGTTCTGCCATCTTTTTGTCTCCGGGCGACATTATCTTCGTCTTTCCACCTTATTTATTCGCATGCTTCCTCGGTTATTCCTCACTATCCTACCTGTCTGCTCTCCAAGTCTGTCCGATGAGCAGTGGGGAAAAAACAAAAAGAAGAAGAAAGATTATGTTTGTATCAGAAAGTTATCGGAAGACGTGAAAGTAACCTCGTTCTTTTTCAGTGGCTAATGGTGGACATCGTCAAGCTCTCGTTCGCCGGAAGGCAACTCGCGTTGGATAATACAAACGAAAGTAAGGATTTAATTTTCTTTAAATTTTTAAATTTTAATCTTTTATATTTTCAGTCAGTAAGATTGTCGATGAAATTCACGATCAGGGCACCATCGAAATTTTGGATTTCAGCGGCAACACGTTCAGTGTGCTTGCCGGCGAGCGTGTTGCTGATGAACTCAAGAATCGCTCGGAACTGAGAGAATGCTACTTCGCGGACATGTTCACTGGACGGCTCAAAGACGAGATCCCGAAGGTTCTCGATTCTTTCGCAGGAGCTTTCACTGCCAGCGGATGCAGATTAACCACATTGGATCTTTCCGACAACGCGTTCGGTGCCGGACTCTCAGATTGTCTTTCCAGACTTTTGACGTCTCCAGCACTTTACTCTCTGCAGAACTTGATCCTGAACAACAACGGATTGGGTCTCGCAGGTGTGACCGTCGGAGATTCACTCTGTAGACTGTATGCAGCTGCGAAACAGGCGAAAGAGCCGCTGAATTTGAAGAAGTTTGTCTGCGGCCGGAACCGTCTCGAGGTCACTTCGACAATAGCCCTAACGAACGCGTTTATTGTAAGCGAAATATGGTTACATCTCTCATTGTTCGATGTTTCAGATGATGCAAACATTGGAAGAGATCTACCTGCCACAAAACGGAATCAGAGACGAAGCTGTTATCGCTCTCATACAGGCTTTTGCACAGAATAAGAATTTGAGAGTCATCGATCTGAACGACAACGTCATCAACGATGAAGCGACTCTCGAGTTTGCCGACATACTCAATGAACTTCCAAAACTGGAGGTGCTGGATCTGGGAAGTTGTCTTCTGGAGGACGACGGAGTCATGGCGATTTGCTGCGGATTGGATCCTAACCAGAAGAGTCTGAAGAAAATTGTGCTGTCTGCCAACGGAGTCACTCGCAATTCTATCGATGAGCTTGGAGAACTTTTCAGTCGAGAGGAATTCCGTCATGTGTAAGAGTCGAATGTTTGCCAATTCTCACCAAATTTCTATTTTAGGCATGTAGATCTCTCGGAAAGCGCTCTTGGAAGTTATTTCAACACAGCCGTCCGCAAGTACAAACGCAGGACTAACATTGAATTTGGAAATAGAGAGTAAGGGGAATTCTTGTGTGGAAAAGTATGGTTCATAACCTATAATTTCAGGGATGATGAAGGTGGCGATGAGGACGATACCGAGTCCGAGGAATCTGAAGAACTGGAGGATTCTGAAGAAGATCGACCAGATGATGCCAGTATGGAGGAAGGTAAACCGACTTTTGATCGATATTCTGATTTTCTCATGTTTGCTTAATTATCTCCCCCTTTACAGATCCAAACACTTCCCGCGACACCGTGATCACTCGCGAGAATATGACCGAGGAGATGATCAGTAAGATGCTGTGCACAGGAGTTGGTTGCATGAACATTGCAGAGGAGGATGAGAACAAGAGGGAAGGCATCGTCTCGTTCCGCGACAAATCGCTCAAATTGGACACTGCCGAGAGTGCTCATGAAGTCGTCAGAACCATCCGATCCTATCCGGTCATGAAGACATTTGAACTGCGCGGAAACACGTTGGGAAAAGAGGCTGGAAAAGTGATTGCTGCGGCGATGGAGAGACATCCAGAGCTGGAAAGATGCTTGTGGAGCGACATGTTCACTGGAAGACTGAAGAATGAGATTCCGCCGATTTTGGAAGCTTTGGGAAGAGCGATGATCAATGTGGGTTGCAAGATTCGAGAGTTGGATCTGTCTGACAACGCATTCGGGCCGATCGGAGCAGAGGCGCTGAAAGAGTTTCTGGAATCACCATCCGCGTATTCTCTGGAGACGTTACGCTTGAACAACAATGGACTCGGAGCAGGTGGCAGACAAATCGCTAAATCGTTAAGCGTGTGTCTCAAAAAATCGGTGAACTTCCATAGAGAGGTTCGATTCCGTTTGAAAAACTTCATCGCTGGACGCAATCGACTCGAGAATCCGGGAGCCATTGCTCTCGCGCGCACTTTCAAGAATATGAGAACAATTGAGCATGTTGACGTGCGTCAGAATGGAATTCAGCCACCTGGACTCAAAGCGTTGGTCGCTGGTCTGGCGCATAATTTGAATCTGCGTTTCCTGTGGTTCGAAGACAACACGATGCTTCCAAAGGGCGCCAGACACATGTCGAAACATCTTGCCAGATGGCCGAAACTCGAAGTGCTCAACCTTTCGGATTGTCTTCTTGGTGACGCTGGCTGCAATTACATTGTCGAGAACCTGAATCCGGCGGTTCATCGTCAACTGAAGCACGTGTATCTGTGCGGAAACGAGATGACGGCTCAATGTGCTCTTCTGCTGATCGATAAATGGGCCAAGTTCAAGTCGTTCAATCCGAGACCGATTCTTCACATTCACACGAACAACTTCGGTGAGTACTTCTCGGAAGTTGAACAATCTGCCGCGGAGATGGAAAATGTGAGTGTTGGCGACGAAGACGATGATCTTGGATCTTTGGAAGGAGATTTGAGTATTTATAACAGTCGAGAGCCGTCATCGGATGATGCCGACCTGGAGAGTGCCGCGGATTCTGACGACAACGGCGAGAAGAATGTGAATATTGCGCAGCTGAACAGTGATGATGATGTGCAAGAAGTTCCACATGGACAACCAGCCGATGTTATTCTGAAGGATTCCATCGATCGCATCGATCAGCTCGACGTTTGTTAACCAACCCTCAATTCCTTTGAGAATAGTCTTTCAGATCGACTTCGAGAGCAGATTTCAGGAAGACACTGCCAAGGTGATCCTCCAGATCTCGCGACCACTGCAGAATTGCAATATGGATCCGATCGCGTTTAAACGTGCTGTTGAAGTTGCTGGTCAGTGTTTTCCTCCGACTGAAACAGCAACAATCTGAAACTTTTCCAGAAAACATTGTGACCCGCGTCGCCGCTGTAAAGAGAAATCCGATTCCGACGACTACTCAGCTCATCAACAACATTGTCGCGCAGTGCGCTGGATCTGGAGTGAAGGTTAGCAAATCAGTTGACATTTTGTACTATTCCAGTCTTAAAGTTACAGCCGGAAGTCGATTGGGGATACAATGCGAGTCCGAAAGTGATTGGCCAACTGCTCCACGCGCTCGTCGCCCGCGGACACTTTAAGAATGAGTTGGACCTTATCCGCCGGTTTTTCGTGAGTTTTCAGTTCTTAATTTTCCGTTTCAAATTTGCTTTCATTTTCAGCCGTTCTGAGACTAAGCGCTGAAATCACCCGACCTCTACGACCACTACGAACTCCCATTTCACCATAATCTTATCTTCACTGATTTTTTTCGTCATTTTCGCATCAGTTTGTTTTATAATCTATTCACTTTTCAGAATTACTGCTTTTGAATAATTCTTTTGCCTTTCTTCTACTTTAAACATTTCTCTGAATACATTCTAACTTCTATCCCCGTCCCCCGCTCCCAGTTATCTCTTTTTTCGTCTGGTTCTTTAATCAGTTACGTGTAACTTATATGTTCTCTTTTCTCGGTTTGTTTCAATGAACCTTTCACACAAATTTGGAAAATAGACACCTAGGTGCACCTGGAAATGAATTTGACAAAATTATTGCTTTTCGCAAAAATCGAAAATTGTAGTTTGACGGTTTTCAAGCAAATCAAAATTACTTAGCAAGATGAACCGCTATACACGGAAAAAAGAGCATTTTCCACGTCACCTGGCCACCTGTTCACCTAGAATCGTGTCTGTCCGACTCCAGAAGACGGACGGTTCGTCAATGCAAACCGTACCTTGATCTGCATTTTGTCGTGCCCGTGTTCACGTACAACCTGCGCGGGCGCCAAAAAAATTCAAATCACAATTTCGAATCCTACGCGCCGTTTTACCGCATTTTTTCCATTCCACTCGTTTTTTTGCTTGGAAATTTCCAGTTTTTCTATATTTCCCGATTGTAACATCTTCGCTTCTGAAATCTATCTTTTCCTTCTTCTAACACTGCAAAACATTGATTTCCAGACACTTACTAACCTAAAATGTCCAACCTCGACAACCCCGGACTTTTTTATCAGGTAATTTTTGAAAATTCTTAGGAGTAAACGAGATTTCGTATTACAGGAGCGATTCTTCGCCAACGATGGAGTTCCAGACACCGGTCGCGAGTTGATCGCGGAGTACAAGCAGATGATCACTCAATTCCGCAACTTTATTCGTGATTTTTCGACCGGAGGCTT
>LR563687.1:3557-13570 GCA_900536345.3 Caenorhabditis sp. 39 LS-2015 | reverse complement strand
AGAGTCTGGTGGCTCGTCAAGGCTCCGTTCAGGACCCTCATGTGCCTTTCTCTCGTCACTGTCTTCTTCGCCACTTACTTTGGATTCATGCTTCCAGTCATGTGGGCAAGGACGATATGGTGAGTGCTTTCATTAAATCTTTTCTATAATTGTCATCTATAGGCCTCGACTGTACTGGTTTGTCGAAGGAAAGCTCTACAGATGGCTTCAGTCATTCATTGCTTACTGGGGATATACTGCTGGCTACGATGTCTACGAGTATGGAGACGATGTGACTACGTACTACAGAGACGAACGAGTCGTTTTGATGTGCAATCACCAGAGCACGGCCGACGTGCCCACTCTGATGACAGTTCTGCAGAATAAGGGAGTGGCCAGCAGAAAGACCGTCTGGCTGATGGACATTATGTTCCGTTGGACACCGTTCGGAATCATCGGCAACAACCACGGAGACTACTTCATCCAGCAGGGCAAGGCGACTCGTGACAAAGAGCTTGTTCGCCTGAAGAAGCATCTGCACGACGTTTTCTGGGATCGTGATCGTCGATGGGTCATTGTGTTCCCTGAGGGTGGATTCTACTACAAACGAGTGGAAAGCAGTCAGGCGTAAGTTTTTAAAGACTTTGTAGATAGGTCGGCCACTGTCTTTGAAGTTTGCAAAAAATTCAAACGCGAAGATAATGCCTAATTCGGGTGTTAAATTTTTTTACACTCTTTAATTTTGAATCAAAAAATGTGCCGACCTGGGGCTGCGAATAGCTGGTACTTTTCTAACTTTATGATTCTGCAGTTACGGAAAGAAAAATGGATTCCCCCATCTGTTGTACACTACTCTTCCGAGAATGGGAGCTGTGAAGGCTATTCTGGACGAAGTTGGTCCCCGATCGGACGATGATGACGAGCCAAGAGAACGTAGCAACAGTAAACTGAAGTTGTTGAAAGATACAGTTGGTGCGATTCGCGAGAAGAAATATGTGAAAGGTAAGGGGTTTCTTATCATTTACTCGGCGCAAAACGCGTTATACGGAGATCGGTAAAAACATCTAAAAGTAAGGGGAAGGGATTACATCAATGGTCAAAACTCGTAAACTGGCAAATATGGGTATCATATATGAAAAAATCTTGAGGAACATTTTGGAAATTAGTTAATAACAAGCTGGGTAGATGATGAGACGTCGTACTTTGTCTTGTGCTCTTCGAACAGCTCTCGGAGCTTTGTCATGTACGTTTCGTGCAGGGAATCGATTTCCTCCTGGGTGGGGTTCAGCTTTTTGGTGACTTGGATCGGCGCACCGAGCACAGTGTTGATTGGCTTTCTGTAAAACAAAATTGACTCTTTGTCGGAACAGAATCTGAAAAACCTGAAGGGTAGAAGACCGAAAGTGTAGTTGAAAACTCCTCTTCCATGGAATGCCGGCGGAGAGAATCCGAGGACTTTCTTCATAATCGTTTGGAACTGTCTGATCGAGGAGCCTTTTGGATTATCGGCCTGGTTGAAGATGTCATTTTCGCCAAAAGAGTAGCATGGCACGAGATGAGCCCCGCTCGTCAGCGCGAGCTTTACGAATCCTTTCCGTTTCTTGAGCGTCAAAATGTGGTGTCCTGGGTGCGCATCAAGAGCTTCTTCCGCTCCTCCAACTACCAGCACAACTGCTTTTCCTTTATCTTCGTGTTCCAAAACGTGTTTGATGCTCTCACGGCTGCAATCGATCATTCCATGCAGCAATCCCCACTCGCGTCTCCATGGGGTCCAGAACTGACCGACCAGTGTGCACAAGTGGAAGCGAATACGCGGAAGGACATCAAGAACTCCTGTTCCGTTTGTAGCAAAGTTGATGAATGCCGCCATCGAGATTATTCCGTGCGGATGGTAACCGATGATGTAGTTGTGTTCAGCTGGCAACTCCGAAGTGGTGTGAAGTTGGACAGGGAAGTAGGAGGCATACCACGAATGGATGCGCTGTCTTTGGAACCATTCACTCCGGTAGGCTCCAGTCTTCGGAGAATTCCAGTCGTAGAACATCCAGATGGCGTAAAGGCAAATTAGAGGCCAGAAGACCGTGGTGAGGAGGTAGAATGGAACTGTGAGCACGAGAACCGGGGTGAAAAGGGTGATGAAGAAGAAATGGAGGGCTCCGACCGTCTGGAGACGTCGTTCTAGAGGAATGTTCAGTGGCGCCCATTCGACACCGAGAAGATGTGGCATCTGAAAATGAAGAATATTTGATGGAAAGACAGAGAAATCTAATGAACAGGCAGAGCAATTCATCAAGAATGCGACTTTGATCGGGCTACTCCTACTCTCCGATGTAACAATTTCCGTCTTTTCTCAAAAACAGAATGGGTCTTTTCATGAGAAATAGGAAAAGAGGCAACACGACGAACGAAAATAAGTTTGCGACCACGAACGAGAAAGAGAGAAGTGAGAAGGAACGACGGGTATCGGATGGGCTGTCAGGAAACCGATAGAGTACGCAGGAAATGGTCGTCCTCAGTGGTCGTATTATCATCAACAACTGTTTTGACCGTCAGAAGATGATTTCCCAATTCCTCGCCTCTGACGAGTACGAATCAACCGAATCGAATGCATACTGAGGTAAACATCTAGTTTTACTGGTGTTTGGACGCTGATGCAGCTACAACTCCACCCCTATTCTCTACCGATTTCGATCGAGAAAACTACGGGGTGAAAAGGGAGGAAGTGAGGCTGAAACCGCTGACCCTTTTGTTTCGCAACGAGAAGAACACGTTTCTTTCGGAGCGGGGAACACAAGAAATTTGCATTGCTTTGTTTATTTGCTTGTTGCAGCAGGCAATCTATTGGCAAAACTGTCTTTTCTGTGAAATTTTCCTCTGCGACAGTGGAGTCAGAAACAACGTATAATGGGAACATTTGAAATAACGAAATCAACGAATCAACAGAAAACCTTGTTTCCAGAAACTCGCCCACCAATCAAATACGTTCTTGACGTCACGATCGCCTACCCGAATGGAATCCCGCTCTCGCTGGCTACATTCGGACTTGGAACTCGCGAGAAATGCGACATTGCTGTCAACTACAAGATCTACGATGCTACTGAGGTAGGTATGATTGGAAAGAATGATGAAACCCATTCCTTGTTCCCAATTTGATAACATTTTGACGATTTTGCACAAAATAACGCAAACAAATTCTTGTGCGCTTACCTTTTCCTCACTCTCCGACCGATCGAGCATCCTTGACTGTCGAGGAGTCGAGTGATGAATTCGAGAATCTGAAATCATTTTACTATTATAGGTTCCGTTCGAAGATGAGGAGAAACTACGAGACTGGATGTACGAGGTGTACAAAGAGAAGGACGAGATGTTAGGTAAGCCATGCGTCCCGTCCCGCAAGCAAAGATCGGTGGAATCGTTTTCTGTCGAGTTGGCAGAATTTTCGCGAGTTGTTTGTTTGGCGCGGAACGGTATCTGATAAATGACAATGCGAGAGAAGCGCATCAGAAACCGCGGAGATTTCGGTGATAAGACGGAGAACGTGCAAGCAAGCGTTTTTGCCGAGAGTATCCGAGAAGTGTGTGAAAGGAGAGCGAGAACATTAATCAGGAGAGACGAAAATTTTCGAAAATGTATGAGGTGAAAAGAAGAATTTCGGATTGTGGATCTCTGGAATCAGAGAACCGAGTGTTTTGTTGTTTGTGTTCCGACCTCCAAAACAGTATACATTTTGCTTTTCCGGACATTCGAGGTAGATCAAAAAAAGAGACAAGCGGAGAACATAATGAGTCTAATTATAAATGCAAATCAATTTGGTTTTATTTCCCGAAATAGCACAACCGCAGCAAAATAAAATAACCGTACGGTATGTTGCAAGAAATTACCCGAAATTGGTAGGCGTCTTCCCTTTTTGATTGGGGTGGAAAATGATAGGGCAAGGCGGCGAGATTCGACCTTCGCACCTTCCCTTCCCAGTCGTCCGCCGATCTTTCTCCCATTTGTTATCTTTTTTCGAGGAAATGTTGGGGTGATTGTAAAGATGAAACAGCAGAGAGATGGGAGAAAGAGCAACTGATAGAAGACCGAATGGGTGCACGGGAAATGGGGAATTCCCCCCAAATGAGAAGATAGATTGCGTCAGATATTGACAATTGCGAGGGACAAAGGTCGGAATAGAGACGGAGTGTAGTCGATCTTTGAATGCAGAACGGCGAATCGGGAAGATATCAGTGACGCACTGACCGATTCTGATGTTCAAAAACAATTCTCAAAGCATCTATTCCAGCTCGATACTACGCAACCGGAGAGTTCAATCCCGGAGAGAAGGGCACTCGGATCGCCTTCTCGTGGGCCAAGATCATTGGAATGTACGCCTTCTGGTTCGGATCGTTCTACGCGCAGTACCATGTCTACTCGTACTTGCTCAGTTCCATCGTCAGCTTCCTCTTCTTCCCGTTCTCGTCATAATCTGTCCGTTATCAACATTCTCTCATCGTTTCTGTTGATTCCCCTTACAATTTCTTCTGTTTCTCTGATCTCTATTGCCTCCTCCCCGTCTTGAATCATTTTTTTTTGTGAGAATGTCTCTTTTCCGCTTGTCAATATTTCCTTCTCCACGCTTTTCAAGCTTTACAGTTTACAAGATTCATCCGCTCCCAAATAGGATATTTGTTTGTTATTCCCCTCACCTTCTGGTAAATTTGGTTGTTGATCCATTTGTCGAGTTTTCGTTTGCAACGTAGAACAAGTTGAAATCTTCGTCAAACATTTATAAATCGGGATAGCGTCGCCAGCAAGAATACTTGGGCTCGAATCACACATAAAAAAGAAGAGAAGAGGGAATTCTAACCTATTCTCATTTCTAGAGAAGAAGCAGGATGGGGAAGATGTATAAAAAGGATGGGTGCGGGAATGGACACGATCAAGTGGGAGGGGGACAGCGGACAGGACACACGTCCGTCCGTACACATATTCGGAGAGGCGAGATCCCTGAGTGAGAGCTGGTGGAACTGGGGTCCAGATGATGGGATTCGAGACTCACTCTAGACGGTTCTAACAGGAAAACGGTGAAATGGTGAAGGATTATATAGGGAGAATATCTAGAAAATATGTGGAAATACCGATTACGGTTCATGGTATGGATGGAAACGGAATGAATGCAATAGCAGCATCTATGGACACAAGGTGACGTGACATGAACAATAATGCAACATATGACTGGGTAGAATGTTCGAAATGGCAAATGAGTGAACGTCTACGGCTGGAAGAAGCTAGAAGCGGACGAGGAAGAAGGGAAGCTAGCTGCTGGGACAGACTGACGCTGCTGTTGCTGTTGCTGCTGGTGGAGCTGCGACTGCTGCTGCATCTTCTGCAGAATCACAGAGTACATTTGCTGTCGGTACAGATCCTCGTTCGACGACGGTGGAAGATTCCCGAATGGACTGTCGAAGCTTGGAGTGAGATCTGGAGAATCGACGAAGCTTAGAAGACGACGTGGTGTCGGCTGTTGCTTCGGAATGATCAAATTGGCAAGTCTGAAACACAGTCGTTCAATATGATTGTTTCCAGAAAACTTACTTGTTCGTCGTCGGTCTCGAAGCTCCTCCAGCAGAGACGAGTCCAGCCATTCCGGGAATCAGATCCATCTTGCTGCGATCTTCGCGAGGTCCCCAGAGCACTTCTTTCGGGAAAGTGGAAGCAACTTTCTGCTGATACTCGTCTAGAGTTCTTTGTTCCCAAGCAGGAATTTCGAAATCCGAGCGCTTCAGAACCATTTCGCGAGAAGTCTGAGAAAGATAAATGATCTGAGCTCAAACAACTTCCACTACTCACAATTCGGGCCTTCTCTGGATCGTAGATCTCGAATATTCCCTTCATTTCGTCATTCAGACTGCTTCCTGGTTGTGTCAAACTGCTCTCCGAAGATTGCCCAGCGAATCCGCCTGAGAGAAAATCGTATGATGTACGCAAGAGAAAAAGAATGTTCTTACATTCATTCGGCTCGCCAAGCATTTTGTGAACCCACAGCTTCTCTGGAATGTGGAAGCGCCAACCACGGAATTGGCTGCAAGAAAAAAACTTGTAAGCCTGAAAATCGATAAGAAAAAGACGTACAGTTCTCGAGCAGCGTTCAACTGCCACAACTCCTTCGGCAAGTTGTAGAAAATGTAGAAAAGCTCATGGACACCAAACTGAAATATTAGTCGTACTAAAAAAATAAAGTTTGTGTGTTTACCTTCTCGGGTATGTTCTGCGACATATCAAAACTAGACATCAGAGTTCGAGCGGTATAGTAAACGCTGGGAACTTGGTAATACTGAAAGATAAGTAGTCAGCCCAGAACTGAGGTCAAATGATCTTACGGTCAATCCGATACTGGTTGGAGCCAAAGGCTCATTGCCAAAAGGACCAGCAAACGACTGCCAAACGGATCTGAAATAAGCGAGTGTCGGAAACTTCAAAATTCTGGATGATGTCTTACTTGTTATCAGCAGTCTTTATTGGAACACCGAGTTCGTTGAGATCGATTCCGATGGAAGTCATTTCAATCTGAAATAATAATTATAGGACTGAAGATAACGTCGGTATTACGTTTTCACGAAGGAACTTTTCCCTCATCTGCTTCTCCGAAAACTGTGATTCATCCGCATTGCTGGTTTTGCTTTTGACAATATCAAGAATTGGTAACATAGCAGCCATTCCAAAAGGATCTGTCAGCATTGAAGCAGGGATGTTACTCATTTCTGGAAGAAACCATTAGAAAAATCAAAGTTATTTGAACCTAAAATATACCTCCATCTGGTCCAAGAATAATTTTTGGAACTTGTGGATCTGGATAGTTCTGATGAAGTTTTGGCTCCGAATGGCGCGAAGGAATGGAGAAATCCAAATGGCGTGAAGGAATCGGTACCACCGGAGATGGCTCGATCTTCAGCTCGACCAAAGTTTCCAGTTTTGATTTCTCCGAATCCGCAGACAGATCTGTTGAATCGACTTTTCTGACCTTCGACTCCTCGTCAGCCTTTCCATCATTCTCTTTTCCACTGTCTTCTGATGGAGATGGCGGTCCATTGGATGGAACAGACTGATTGGTCACTCTCGTCCCTCCACGTCTGAAATTCAGAAATGATGACTAGCGTTCGAATCATTTACCAATCACCTTTCTGGTATTTTTTGTCCCAACTTTGAAAGTTTCATGAACGATGGCGCGGTGTTGGCAGAGTTGGCCGCATTGATAGATTTCTGCAAATAATCGATTTTTTGAGTTCAAACATGATATCTGCAGTTATTAGAATCCAGATCATTAGGAAACGTTCGTGGAACCTACCGGACGAATTCTCATCCTCTGATTCATATTCCATCAGTTGTCCATGATCAATCAGTTCGAAAAATACAGATAAAATACGTTGGATAGATGGGAGAACAGCAGAAAGTGGGGAGGGTACGGCAGGAGGAAGACGGGAGAGGGACACAAAAAACGACGCGTTGTGCCGTGTTATTCGATTCGATCGATGGCGACTCTTCTCGTTACATTCGCGATAATTTTGTTTGTTTTTGGTACGTTATGCGCGTTTATGCAAAACTTGTGTGAGGATAGAAAATATTTGCGAACCGATATGCAGACAAAGAACCAGTGTTTCGAGCGAAACGAGAAGGATAATTAATTTTTGCACGCGTTTTTTGTGTTTGAAAGCGACAGTTTCAAGGCCGATGATAGGGAGGAATAGAGAAAGAGAGAACCGTGTATCGATCGATGAACCCCCGACTTATTGCCCGATTCCTCACCTTTTTCGGTGAAGCCGACGAGAATGGCGCCGCCAAGACCGGGCGAACAGTTCTTGGGGCACTACGTGGCGGACGGTCACGGTCCGGCAGAGAAGACTTTCGCTTCGCATTCTCGGTCGTCAGCAACAACGCCTTCTGCAAAAAATTATTTGAAACTACAAGAAAAAGGTCTAACTTTTTTCAAACCTTTCTCTCTGTCCCCAACTTGACGATCGACGTGGATATTATAGGAGATGGGATAGTATCCTGAACTGGTGTGTGACCACGACTGCTCGAAGAAACTCCACTGTCGTCAGTTACAGAAAACTCGTTCTGAAAAGCAGAGTTGGAGGTTTGTTAAAAATTCTGAAATTACGTTGGAGCCCGTGGATCCATGTCTTCCAGACGCTTCCTTTTCCTTTTTCATATATTTACTTGGAGTCGATTGAGAAGATGATCTAGCGGCACCTGGGAGCGCAGGGAAGTCTTCGTTAGTTATCGAAAACTTTGAATCGCTCGCAGTAGCACCGGCAGTATTCCTTCCATTTCCACGTGCACGCCAGTTACTGCTCGAACGGCCTTTTCCGCCACGTTCGTTACTCTTTTTGACCGGAGGACTGACACTTGTCTGAAATTTTCGTCACGAACGATTGAGCGCGCATCGAAGGAACTTACACTCTGATTGGATCCATTCGGGCTGCCGCGCGAACTGTCGAAACTCTTGCCGCCCTTCGAGCTGTTAATGTCCCCGCTATTGGCAGAGTTGGGACGCGAGCGACTCCAACGAGCCCCGTTCTGACTGGAACCATTCGAAGAAGACGCCGATGAATTGTTGCTTCCCGAGAGCGGTGCCGTCGTTCTGCCACCACGCCGCACCATTTTGTAATGCACTGCTCGAGACACTAGCAGAGCACGGCCTAAAACAGAAAATGAGCTGAGCATCGAAAAGAGATCCAACTACCTATTCGACAAACGAAATGCCAAATTACACAAGAAAATGCTGCACAAAGTAATTGATTAGTTGTTTTTGTTGTTTCTGGAACACGAAAAGATGACAAAACGGAATCTGGAGCAGCAACACAACAAATCAATCGCCCGAAATTTTGAAACCAGTAAACTTCGATTGTTTAAAAATAAAACTAGGCGGTACTATTTTCGAAACGATTTTCGCGGAAAACTACTGTCCGCACCGTTTTCTGCATTTGTCACCATTCCGAATTGCGGAGACAGCGCCATATTTCACGACAAACTATTTTTCAGAAAAACAATCAAGTTTCAGTTCATCTGTTAAGTGGAACTTTGTCAAAAAAATGACATAAGTAATATTAATAGGAAACGGAGAAGCAAAATAATGGTAATACTGAGACGAAAAACGAATGCGGTGCAAAATATAGAAAGCTACAATTTTCATTTTAAAAAACAATTTTTGGAGAAACGTCAGCAATCTGAAAACCGTTAAATAAAAACCAGCAGTTTTAGCGCGTTGTTCCGATTCGGTGCAAGACCCGGGCAAACAGTATACCGTAAACAAAGGAGCACACTCTCATTTGCTGTGCAGGTCCCGCAACGAACTTGAAGCATTTACGGTTTATTTGGCATACGGTAAGACGCGTCTTATGCAGAAGTTCTGATCAAACAAAAATTGCCGAAGCATCATATCGTTTTATTGAATAGTTCTTACAATTAGACATATCCATGTGCGCAGTGTCTGATTGCAAATACTTTCTTCTCGTCCACTTTCAACAGTTTCTGAGTGAATTGGCTTCGCGAGAACTCGTGTTCTTCGAAATGACCGTCGCAAAATGGATATAAAAGAGAGGGAACTGCTGAATTTGTGGATGGATAAACGGAAATAAGACATTGGAAAGTTTGAAATTCGAAAGAAGTAAGGATGGATCGGAGAATGGAAGAGGCGATCTGGGGGGAATCAGCGTATAGCGGGGAGATGGTCAGACGATTGAGAGACACTTCACGGACGGCTCCGTATCCGACACAGTTCCCATTGGCATCCACTGCCATCTGAAACATTCGTAGAATCAAAAAAGACAATCTGAAGGACTCACTTTCGTATGCACACCGTGAGCCATCAACCAACTCTCGATGGATCTTGCTCTCTTCATCTCACAAATTCCATTGTCGTACTCCAGAACTGTTTCAAAGTCCAGCTCTTCTACGCGGAATCCTTCGTCCTGAATAAGATCAGGAATCTTCAAATCGGCACAATCGATCGTCGCCGAGCAGTGGAAATACGGCTGCAGGTGTCGGAATCCGTA
>LR563684.1:0-12810 GCA_900536345.3 Caenorhabditis sp. 39 LS-2015 | reverse complement strand
TTTGTATTCCATGTGAACGTGCGAATTGTCTTCTCGCACTTTGCTCCCAATTTTTTGTCTAGTGGAAATTGTACCACAGGACTACGGACCCGTTTCCAATTTGTCTTTCAGCACGAACAAGAGAGCCGCAAGAAGGGTCCCTCATCGGCCGCCACCGTCTTGGCACTCTCCGGTCTCTTCGTCGTCGGCACCACCCTGATTCTCAGCGGGATTATCGTCTTGATCGTGGTGAGTGACGGAGCGAAGTGACATGTACACACGCACGATACACCCGCTTTCTTGCCGCCTATCGTTTCAATTTTGATTAGGTTTTTCATATTTTTGCCTTCGACAATCAGCTGGTTTGTCGGAAATCTCTTTTGCCGTAAGGAATGGCCAATGACCAAAATTAGCGATTTAGTGCGGGTGTGTGTAGCGATGCAAAAAATGTTTGCAATTTGGCGGGTTTGGTAGGTTGAAAAAAGGATGGAGAAGAGGGGAAAGAAGAAGAAGAAGCAGGGGAGATTGATATGCAGAACCTGAATTGTTGATTAACAGTCTGTAAGGGAAATGAGCGGCGATGCAGGTGTGCTCTACTGTTCCTGAATCAGAATCCGATCTTTGTATCAAACTGAAACGCGGAACCAGATGCGCTTCTATCTCTCTCTCTTGAAAGTGAGACTTCTTCTCGCTTTCCCTTCCCTTTCTTCTTCTTCTTCCCGAATACACCACACACCTGCCGGAGACGCAGCCGATTCGAAAGTTCATCAAGTCGTTATCACTGTCTTCCATCTCTTTTTCTTTATACATCCATCCTCAAATCTTCCTGCTTTCCAATCCTTCTCGCTTTCACCTTCTCATCATTCTCTCCGTCTGATTAAGAGAAGAAAGAGGAAGAGGAGGAGGAGGGGAAAGAGAGACAATGAAAACGACAGGATGATCATTTTTGTGTGTTTCTTAACAAATTGCAAAAGATAAAACAGACGGATGGATGGACCGAACGAAGGAAAAAACAGAGTCTCTTTATGCATCGGAATGTGGTGTGGAAAGGACGAGGCTAATAGGATAGATCGCACGGCGCAAAAAGTTCTGGGTTCTGGATACGAATTACCGAATCAATTATGTCTATTTTTGCAGCAACAAGAGCCTCCATTCGTCATCACTGGCTGTCTTTTCCTCGGTGTCGGAGTGGCAATGTTCCTGGTCTGCGTGGCTCTCCAACGCAAGAATCTCGTCAAGTTCGTGCTCGACGTCAATCGAGATCTCTACTTCTTGAACATGAACAAGTCGGCGATGTTCAAGGCAATGTTCGAGATCAACTCCGAGTTGCCGTTGTCGCATGCTGATTGACGAGACAATCGATAATTGCATATGGATATTTGGAATGGGGATGTCTGTTTTGCAGATAAACGGGTATTCGATTGGATTCGAACGAGAGGCGACACTCTCTTGTTGTTGTTATTGTTGATTTGACTGTCAAGACAGTTTGATTAGAAGAAGGGGGAAGCGCGAAGATAAATGATAACTTAGATGATAAATAGCTTCGCATTCGAGAAAAGTCAATCAATTGATCGGATTTCCACAGGGAAAAGTTGCGCGAGCTTCGCTTGGAACCTGACAATGACGCTGATTACGTTACGATGACTAAGTTGTGTGAAGTGGAATGAATGAATTCTCCATGGAAAAAATCCAGTCTTTTGCTTCGATTCTTTGATAAGTTGATGATAAGAAACACGGAGAAGAAACGAATGGCAGCAAACACACACTCACAAAAACTCGATACCCTCCTACGGCCAAAGGTGTTCTTCTCCTTCTTCTTCTCCTGCTGACAAGACGACTACTGACACACTTTGCAACAACCTCATCTTCCATTGACAACGTTTTAGTAGCTCGTAAAAAAGTACATCTTCTGAGGAATCCGACTCGATCCCGAATGACTTCCCCGCCTGTCGTCTTCTTATGTTTAAGCCCTGAGAAGTAGAAATCGGAGAAGCTTTCCATCGACCACACCTTCTCTCTCGGCGAGACTGGATTGATTATTATGCGTGAATGAGTGGCGCCCTTCGCCGTTTTAGAGACTCAACGACGATTATGAATATTGCCTTATGGGTGTTATCAAGGTCGTTGCCGACGTCGTTTTCTGATAAATGACTCTGACGTCAAAGAGGAGGCGAATCTGGATTGAGGGGGGGGGCAAGGGGGATTCCTTTGGCGCCGGAAGTTGCAGGGGCGAAGAGAGACGTGCGAATGAGAATTCTGGAAAACGTGCTTCAGGAACGGATTCAGCAACAGAAAATACGTTCTTTTTAGGTTTTCCAAGTTCAAGGATTCTTATAATTGCTCTTTTGATCTCGTTGGATATTGCTCCCTGTGTCTTCTGTCCTGAAATATAATTATTCTCCCCGCGGGACGTCTTCCAGATGACCAAACATCTTCCCGGACCGACTCATGCGGCAATCCATCCTGATAACAATCACTTTCCCATCTGCCATCCTGAAATAGAATACATTAGTCTTTTCGCAACTCGGGTCCTCTTCCCAGCGAGTTTATGATTCACACTCTTCCGATAGTAGGTTCCACACCAAACTAGACACTTTTATTTCAGTCGCAACCTGTCCAAAAGTTGCCAGAAACGATAATCTGCTGATTGTACAAACGAGATAATCAGTGACCTTTTTGAGTACTCTTTCTCTCTCTCTCGCCGTCGCCGTTCGGGAGAATGGCCTCCCCGGAACAATAATACATAAATGCGCGTGAACGGTCATGTGAGAAGAAGAAGAAGATGAAGAAGATGAAGGGGGGGGGGGAAGGGTACCGTATTTCAGAAGAACAACGGATTGTTATCTGCCTGAGTGTGTGTTGTTGGTGTTTCAGGATTCAGGAAAAAGTGGAAAGTGAGAGTGAGAATGAGATGGACAAGGAGTTCCTGGGGGAGAGAATTGGGAAGGAGAGGAGGGAACTGGATTACGGTAAGTGGAAAGGAAGGTTTCTGGACAAGCAATATTCGAATTCAGAAAGAATATTCGGTCTTCCATATCTTCTTCGAGCCAGATTACGTGATCTACAAAAGAAAACCTTCACAATCTACTTCATATATGCCTCCCGTAGTGTCCAGGAGCCATAGTTTATTGGAAGGGGCCACACTGACTGTCTAGGTTTTAGAACATCAACGTTTTCATTCAGTTTTAGTCGTATCTTAGCTGCCTGATCTTCTGACCCTTCCCTCACGAGCGCCGATTTCAAAATTTCCAAAACAAAAACGAAACTAACCATGTCTACCTACCGTCAGCTGTGCAACTTGGAGCTCTGTTAGACTCGTCCATAGGCATCCATCCGATCATCTCCACTTCCATTCCCAATCTCGAACCTCAAAAATCATTGCCAGTCTTCCTGACCCATATCCTTTCCTCGCTGCTTCTGCGTCTCCGCCTTTCCGCGTCTCTCGCGTCTTCCGCGCGGCGACCCGTCGATATCGGGCCGCGGACACCCTCTGGCGGAGGCGGAGCGACGTATCTGCGCGGATCGCCCCCACCCCGGTCCCCACTGCACTATAAAAGCTGCAAACACTACCGACACTCGCATCAGCCTTCCTTTTGCAACACATCATGGAATCTGACGGTAGGCTCAAGGCCTACAAATTCGTGGCCTACGCCGCCGTAGGCTTCTCGATTGCCGCCGTCGCTTCGGTTCTTTTGACCCTCCCGATGGTGTATTCGTACGTGTCGCACGTCAGACAGCAGATGCACCATGAGATCGCCTTCTGCAAGGTAAGCAATTATTTTCTCTCTCATTAGTTTCCCAGTTGATCATTCTCGTATATCTTCGTTTTCTTATCTTCTCTTGTTTTAGGGATCCGCTAAGGATATCTTCGCTGAGGTCAACTACATGAAGGCCAACTCTGGACCAGTCCCACCACGCAACCGTACCGCCCGTCAGGCCTACGGAGGACCAGAAGTCAACCCAGCTCCAAACCTCCAATGCGAGGGATGCTGCCTTCCAGGACCACCAGGAGCAGCTGGACAGCCAGGAAAGCCAGGAAAGCCAGGACGTCCAGGAGCTCCAGGAACCCCAGGAACCCCAGGAAAGCCACCAGTCGCCCCATGCGAGCCAACCACCCCACCACCATGCAAGCCATGCCCACAGGGACCACCCGGACCACCAGGACCACCAGGAGCCCCAGGAGACCCAGGAGAGGCCGGAACCCCAGGACGCCCAGGAACCGATGCCGCCCCAGGATCCCCAGGACCACGTGGACCACCAGGACCATCTGGAGAGGCCGGAGCCCCAGGACCAGCCGGAGAGCCAGGAACCCCAGCCATCTCGGAGCCACTCACCCCAGGAGCCCCAGGAGAGCCAGGAGATGCCGGACCACCAGGACCACCAGGACCACCAGGAGCCCCAGGAAACGACGGACCAACTGGACCACCAGGACCAAAGGGAGCCCCAGGACCAGACGGACCACCAGGAGTCGATGGACAATCCGGACCACCAGGACCACCAGGACCAGCCGGAACCCCAGGAGAGAAGGGAATCTGCCCGAAGTGAGTTGCCTTTTCAGACTTCAGAGAGAACAATCCAATCGTTTCCAGGTACTGCGCTCTCGACGGAGGAGTCTTCTTCGAGGACGGAACCCGACGATAAACGAGCATCGTCTGCGGATACCGGTAGACGATGTTCATCTTCTGCGTCGCACCGAGATCCTCTCTATATCCTCTTCTTCCTTCTCCCCCTTTCTTTCTTCTTCTTCTCACAGTCCAAACCTCATCATCATCTCGTTGTTGTGTATAGTCGCGTTGGCAGACTACTTCGACTACCATCCAGTCAGTCAGTCCATCGACCAAATAAATTATTATTTATTTGAAATCTTACTTGTTATCTTTTCATATCGACTGACCCACAAAAAGACGGGAAAGTGTTCCGGGAGAATGAGTCGGCGACAGAAAGATAGTCATCGGCTCGTGTCGCGGATCTGATTGAGGAACTGGATAACAGAACGGATCCGACGGGAAAAGAAAGGGAGAACTCGGAAGGGGAAACGGGAAGTTTGGATCAGGTGATATTAGCGATCTGATAAGGAACTTGCCGGCTAAGAACCCGGCTGGGACTGTTCCTGACTTCCCATCGAAGCGAACATCTTCTTCTCCACTCAGTTTCCCACCTCATTTCGTTTTCCTCCGACCGTCTAATTGCCAATTTCCACCTCATAAGCCGTGATCCAGTCGTTCTCCCTCTCTCCCTCCCTCATTCCCTTCTTCTTCTCGGCAAAAGAACACATCCGTTTTTGCTTTTCACAATGATGAACAACACAATGCGAAATGACAGAACTCGATGCGCCGGCCATGTACTATCGCTTCGAGAACCGAAAAGAGAAGAAGAAAAAGAAGAAGAAGGAGAAGCTTGAGATTTTCCATCCGCCGTCGGAAAACTTGATACAGACCCGGTGATAAGCGGTGCGATTTCCTTCTTCTATCGGGTTTCTACGGCCGATGAAAGTGCGCCGCCCGTCCGTCCGCCTCGACAATTTCGATGGCGATTTTTCAGGAATGTAATGAGAAGAAAAAGAAGCGACTTTCGGGTCTGTCTTTTTTTATTTGAGACTGTGAAAGGGGTGGACATTGGGAGAAGGGGACAGTACTATTCGCTTTTTAATTTTTATTGCTGGGTGAGTTGGGGGAGGGAGCTTGAAACCATGCCGACTCAAAGTTGAAGATTTATTTGACCAGCTTGTGATTGTGATATCAAATGTTATTCAAGTGAAGACCCGTATTACTTGCTGCCGTAACCTTCGGCCCGCAATCATAACATAGCAACTTTCTCTTCACAAACGTTCTGTATTTCTCGTAAATCAACAGTGTGCAGATCGAATTGAAACATCCGTGAGCTGACAACAGAAGAAATGCAAAGTTGTTCAGTGCTGAAAAACGGAATATGATACAAAATACTAACTTCTAACTTGCCTTGATCATAATGTCCAGTTGACATTGAAAATACGAAATAGTTTACCGGGATGGCAAGGAAAACAATTGGGAGACCAACTTGTAGAAAGACAGCCACGAAGAACGTCTTCTGGGCGTTTCTCGTGGCACTGGAGACCTTTATCCGGCTCGTTGACATGTATAAGTGATAAATTGAATTGATGAGATACATGAGGCCTTGTGGGAGAAAGAGAAGTAGACAGGAGAGGTAGCAGATGGAGACAAGGAGCAGGTTGTCACATGCCGAATATACCGAGTTGTCCAGCAGAATTGGATTGACGCAGGGATGGCTCTGGATGGGAGATGATAAACGAAATATTTAACAACTCTTACCTCCATGAATTTCAGTTTAGTTGCCGTTTGATCCGGAACATTCCAGTACATTGGAAACAGAAAGAAGAATGATATTGTGTAGTCGACGAAGAGTGCAATGCCTCGGAGTGTCTGATTGTGCATAATCGAATTCTGCCCGCATATCCATTTCTGTTGAGCTTCGAGAACCAGAACCACGCATGCGCCCACTTGAGATATCATACAAGACGCCAGATAAGATTGAACTCTTGCGGAGACTCCCAAATAGTTGAGTAATCCATTGGGAACTCCGGCGTGAAAAGGGAAGAATAGGAAGGGAACTGTGAGAGTTCCGATTGCAAAGTCAGAGATGGAAGCCCAGATTTGAGCATTTAACAGTGTTTTTCGCATCCGTTTCATTGATTGAGGAGTGTGAAAAAGGATAATATAACAAGTGAGGAGGTTGATGGGAATGGTAAAGAGACTGATGATTCGTGACGTAGTGATCAGGAATTCTGGACTCTCGACGTATCGCGGAGTCGGGCAACTCATTTTTTGATTGGACTGGTCGCCGAAAGTCGGCTAGGCGAGAATGGAAAGAATAAAACGGTTGGTTCGAGTCGGAAAGAGTAATTTGATAAGGCGATTTGTGCTCAGCTGATTGTGATGAAAGCAAGGAATGGCTATAATTATGATAACCAAGTGATCACTTTCAGACTACACTCGGCATGTTTCCAGAACGTACTTATTCTCGTATATAATGAATGGGGACGAAGAAGAAGATCAATAAAACACTGATGGAGAGAGCGAAAACTTTATATATATTTATTCTGCGGCAAGGCAATTATCCGAATAGAGCCGTCATATTCTCAGGAACCCATATCAACAACACGTTTTGCACCGGTCCTAGGTAGCACCACTTGACGACTTGACTGCTACGATCACGTTGGTTTTTCGTGAAAATTCGGTCCGCGAAAGGTATCTTCGGATGAACGCTGGCTGCACATCTTGATGGAAATAGAACATGACGAGTCTTAAATTGGACTAGGAGGGCTGTAACTGCCTGGAATTTACCCATCCAACGAATAAACCAATACGAAAGACACCGAGAGGAAGATAAACTGGAACCATGTTTCTTCGCGTAGCAAATAGGTGTATCGACAGTTTATGAGGTCAATTACATAGAGGCAATCTTGAAAAACGTTTTGAAGAAACATCCGAATCCACTTCCTTCTTCGTCGTCTTTCATCGGTCTTGGTGATTCCAGAAACCTAAATTCTGTTTTTTTCAGGTTTCTCCTTACTGTTTTTCTAACCTTTCCACAAACCAATTTCAATGCCGAAGCCAAATTCAAGGAATTCGAAAGAATGGTTGGAACAACAACGCAAAGGAATATGATCATTGACAGCCCCTCCGCGCAACCGAATTCTTCTGGTCGCCAGACCATTATTTCTGGATCGAAAAGGTAGCCGCACGGCTCTAAATCTTATCAGGTGTCTGTCAAGTCAATTGGAATCATTGGCTCACCATTATATCCCAAAATAGTACAAGTGACTGCTATTCCGAATCCTATTGCAATTACGACATTAGTTATGCAATATTTAGTGAACTTGAGTCTCCAAAACGGCAAGAAGAGAAGGAAGAAACGATTGAAAGCCATGAATGACTGGATGATCGGGGCGAGAGTATAAGCCCCCGAGCCAGAGATTTGTCCAATTACATTATTCACATCTCTCGAAACTTGTCGAATTGTTAAATTCAAAGCCGCCAGGGGAGCTGCCCAGAACAGGAAAGTCGCACAAATCACCAGATTCGGAATGGTTTTCACTATGCATAACTTGTAGAATCCACTGAATTTTCCAGGTTTCTTCAGGAACTTGAACAGACAATAACTGTTCACGAGAATTCCGAAGAAGCTTATCTGAACTTTGAGACTATACATTTTCTAAATTTCCAGCGAAACATACCAGGAACAAGAGCAAAGCACCAATGTAGAAGAGCATTTCTGTTGCCGAGTGAGCAGTTATTTGCTTCCTTTCGGGAAATATGCGGTGATTACATGCGACTAGAGAAGGCGATGTAATTATAGAGCGTATGAGCTGGAATCAGAATCAGACATTTGGGTGCAAATTGGAGACTAAGGAACGAGTGGAAAGCAGGTGAGTGTGGTGTTGATGTGAAAAAAGAAAAGCTTGGAGGCACGTTGCCAGCATTTCCGGTCATTTAGATCAAATGATATTAATCTGGATGCTTGCATTGACGGAAACTGGAATCTTTGGAGCACAGTCGTGGCAGAGCAACTTGTTCTTCAAGTAGAGTCGGTACTTTTCGTAGATTACCAGCATGCAGATCGAAGTGAAAAATCCATGAGCAGATAAGAGCAAGAAGGCTATGTTGTTGAGGGCTAGTGACATGTATTCACGTGAAATCAGCATCTTCTCGCTTGCTTACCTTGGTCATAATGTCCAGTTGCCATTGAAAATACAAAATAGCTGACTGGCAATGCGAGGAACGCGGTGGCCAGAATGACTTGCAGCGAGACTGCCAGGAAGAACTTCCTCTGGGATCTACGCGTGGAGAGAGAGAGTGTCACATCTTTTGTCAACTTAAGAATATGAAAGCTCGATTTCAGAAGATAACAGGACCCTTGTAACGTGAAAAACACGTAGCAAGTACAGTAACACATAGAGACGATAAACAAACTATCAATGCCGCAGAACACAGAGTCATCCAGCAAAAGGCGGGTGACGCAAGGATGGGCCTGAAGGGCAGTTGCGCACAGAAAGAATGAATCTTCTCACCTCTATGAACTTCAGCTTAGTTGTCACTTGATCGGGAATATTCAAAAACGTTGGGATAGAAAAGATAAAAGATATAATGTAGTTGACAGATAACACAATGCCTCGAACTGTTCGATTTCTTAGTATCGCATTATGCCCGCATATCCAGTTCTGTTGAGCTTCTAGAACCAGAATTACGGAAACACCACCAGCTTCTAAACATCGTTCTTTACAGATGTACACGCATCATGGCATACGGGAAATGAAACTGGATACCAGATAAGTCTGAACTATAGCGGAGATGCCCAAATAGTTGAGTAATCCATTGGGAACTCCGGCATAAAGTGGGAAGAATAAGTAGGGAACCGACAGAGTCCCGATTGCAAAGTCAGAGATGGACGCCCAGATTTGGGCGTTCAGCAGTGTCTTTTGCATCGGCTTCATTGATTTAGGAGTGTGGAAAAAGATAATGTAACTAGTGAGGAGATTGATCGGAATGGTGAAGAGACTGATGCCATGGGAGAAAGTTATCAGGAAATCTCTGCTCTCGGTATATCGTGGAGACGGGCAGTTCATTTTCCCGGCAATTTGTTGTCAAATATTGGGGAAATGGAATAAAAATATACAAATTCAGACAGTGAAAAAGCAATTTGTCAAACAGCTGATTTTAAGTCAACCAGTCTAACACGGATGTATTGTAGTCTCAGGAAACATTGGTGCCGACAGAAAACCGCCCCTTTGTCACATTTTTTCTGATGAATATGCAGCGTGTTAACAAATTCAGCTGTCTTGGAAAGTTAAAGCAGGAATCGATCAGGCTGATCTCTGATGAATACTTCTTGCTTGGATACTTGGATAGTCCGTTGTCTAGCCGTTGAAGCTGTGGACTGGACAGGGGGTGTGCTCGGTGGTGGTTCCGATACTTTTTCTTCCTGATCGACCCAGTCCTGATAGGTTTTGATTGTGAACATAGAGTTTTGCTTCTTTGGCCGCTGGGATGACCGTCGGGGATAGGAATCGAGTCTTGTCCGCCGGTGGGAGAGATTTGGCCACATCCTTGATGTTGTTGAATGCGGCCAATGTCATCGATTTCTGAGTTCAGATTCCCACCCTTTTGCAGAATCCTTCCCAGGCAATTCATCTTCTCCACATCTTCCAGATTCTCAATGTTGACGGTGACCGTGAGAGTGTCTGTTGCGGCGTTCTTCAGAACTTTCGACCTGGCAACGTTGAAGGCAAGGACGCTGCCTTAGAGGGACGCTGCCAGCATTTCCGGTCGTTAAGATCAAATGATATTAATCTGGATGCTTGCATTGACGGACACTGGAATCTTCGGAGCACAGTCGTGGCAGAGCAACTTGTTCTTCAGGTAGAGTCGGTACTTCTCGTAGATGACCAGTATGCAGATCGAATTGAAAAATCCATGAGCAGATAAGAGCAAGAAGGCTATATTGTTGAGGGCTAGTGACATGTATTCACGTAAAATCAGTATTTTCTCGCTTGCTTACCTTGGTCATAATGTCCAGTTGCCATTGAAAATACAAAATAGCTGACTGGCAATGCGAGGAAAACATTTGGCAGAATGATTTGCAACGAGACTGCCACGAAGAACTTCCTTTGGGATCTACGCGTGGAGAGAGAGAGTGTCACATCTTTTGTCATCTTGAGAATATGATATCTCGATTTCAAAAGTAAAAATAAGCCTTGTGACGTGAAAAACACGTAGCAGGTACAGTAACACATGGAGACGAGAAGCAAGTTATCAATGCCGCAGACGACGGAGTCATCCAGCAAGAGACTGCTGACACAAGGATGAGCCTGAAGTACAGTTGTGCACAGAAAGAATGGAGATTCTTACCTCTATGAACTTCAGCTTTGTTTTCATTTGATCGGGAATATTCCAGAACATCGGGAGGAAGAAGAAAAACGATATAATGTAGTTGACAGATAACACAATGCCTCGAACTGTTCGATTTCTCAGTATTGCATTCTGCCCGCATATCCAGTTCTCTTGAGCTTCCAGAACCAGAACCACGGAAACACCAGCCGCTTCTAAAACTCGTTCTTTACAGACGGAGTTGCCTCATGGCATACGGGAAATGAAACTGGATACCAGATAAGTCTGAACTACAGCGGAGATGCCCAAATAGTTGAGTAATCCATTGGGAACACCGGCATAAAGTGGGAAGAATAAGTAGGGAACCGACAGAGTCCCGACTGCAAAGTCAGAGATGGACGCCCAGATTTGACCATTCAGCAGTGTTTTTTGCATCGGTTTCATTGATTGAGGAGTGTGGAAAAGGATAATGTAACTAGTGAGGAGATTGATCGGAATGGTGAAGAGACTGATGCCATGAGAGAAAGTTATCATGAAATCTCTGCTCTCTGTATATCGTGGAGACGGGCAGTTCATTTTGTTGTCAATTTATTGTCAAGTATTGGAGATGTGGAATAAAAATATACAAATTCAGACAGTGAAAAAGCAATTTGTCAAGCAGCTGATTGTAGGTCAACCAGTTCAACACGGAAAAATTGTAGTCTCAGGAAGCATTTGTGTCGATTTTTATATGATTTCAATGCTCACGTGGATTGAAAAACAGCAACCTCCCCTTTTTCACGTGTTTGTTTCAGCTACAGATTTCAGCTGTCTTGGAAAACAGACACCATCAATCCATCGGGCTGATCTCTGATGAACAAATTGGAAAATTTCCTTTCCATCTTCACTGCTGAATAAAGTTTCAAATTTCAAATGACAAATCTGAAATTGATGGAAACTTTTTGGGGGATTTGAAACCATTCCTAATTCCTCATTCTCTGAGACATTATCATCTGAACTTTCAACTCATCCATCGCATTTCTCTTGTCAACCAATGCATCTTTATACCTCTTCAACTACTTATAACTCGGTCCTCTATAGGGTGTACTATGCCGACACAATCGACGTTATCGGGTCACAGTGGTCCCTCTCGTCGTCCAATCCTCCTTCTCCTCCTTAATCTCTATTATGTGTCCATTCCATCGGTACGCACGTACCTTCTGACAGGGTCCGTCCCCGTGCACAGTATTTTTGAATCAATACACAGCAAGGGTCACATAGCGGGCGGGGCTGCTTGCATCACTCGGAACCTCTCTCTCGCGCACGTCAGTCATCGCTCGCAACGTCACTAGGTAGTGTTCGTTGGTCCTTTCATCGTCCGCTCTTTCCCTGTTCTTCTTCTCTTCTCGTAAGATGAATATGCCGATTCAACCTCAACGGTTCACCATCACCAGCCATTTCGACGGATTCTTCAGCATGCCACCAGAGACCATCACAACTGTCAAGCACTTCGGAGTTGAATGGTAAGCAATCGTCTCATCTTCTCCATAAAATTGTTCTTTAGGAATCTGAAAGTCAGAAGGAAGAGCACGGCCTATCGGATCTCGTTCACGTACGACGGAGTCAGCAAAGAATTTCCTCTCACGGCGAACACTGAGATGTATGTCGTCAGCCGAGAGGGACGGAAACGCACTCCGAGGGGATACTACAGAATGCACGATGACTTCGATCCGTTCTCGATTGAATGCGACGTCGAAGTCTACCAGCTGCATGGATACCCCAAGTTGAAACTCATGACTTTCGACTCTCCAATTCCCTATCTGACCGATGCGGTTCTGCTCATCGGAATAGAGAAATTCCACGTTTCGAAAGTTTTTTTGGCTACTCACTCGCCAGTGTTCAAGAATATGTTCTTCGGACCGGTGCGTGACACGCGAAACGAGATTCCACTTCACGGGATCCACGAGGA
>LR563683.1:14698-28098 GCA_900536345.3 Caenorhabditis sp. 39 LS-2015 | reverse complement strand
TCACTCTCCGCTTTCCATTCTTGTGTCTGTCGTTGACGAGGAAAAAGAAGAAATTGAAAAAAGAAAAAGGAAAAAGGAAAAGAGGAGAGACAGACTTATCTGTCAAAAGTTGAGAAAATGGTTTGCAGTGCAGGACGAATATCTCGAGAACCATAAGAGATATTGAAAAGTTGTCAACTACAAAGTTACGCAAAATTTGATTATCTACAACTTTGTAATTGACAAAATTTTGATATCTTGCACAGGTCAAGAGATAAAACGCGCCAAAGCCAGTGCGATGTACTAATTGGATTAGTTGATGTCCAAGACAAGTTGGGGAACAGTTCACAGTAGTGTATCAAGTCGACTTTACAAAGTCGACTCTCAGTCGATTTTCACGTCGACTTTCCAATCGACTCAGTCGA
This sequence comes from Caenorhabditis sp. 39 LS-2015, assembly GCA_900536345.3. NCBI lineage: Eukaryota > Metazoa > Nematoda > Chromadorea > Rhabditida > Rhabditidae > Caenorhabditis > Caenorhabditis waitukubuli. The sequence goes on along the minus strand of LR563683.1, from coordinate 27,694 downwards.
CCCCAGTCGACTCCCAGTCGACTCTCAGTCGACTCCAGTCGACTCCAGTCGATAAAAAGCGACTGAAAGTCGACGTGAAAATCGACTGTGAGTCGATTTTTATTTTCGACTGACGTTTATTTCCGAAAATTGTTTTTAATCATTATTTCATTTACGTGATCTAAAACGTGGCAAAAACGGGAGGAAGGAGTCCACGTGAGCTACGTGATTTATCTTTTTTCTCGTTTTAAGCTGCCGAACAGCGCTGTTCTGGATCCTTTTGATTAGAGATAACAGAGGGAAAGCGGGTCAACGTGACTGCATATAAAAAGCATTGGGGAGACACAAATATTTTTCACAAAAAAGTAAATTTTGAAATGAAACTATTTACACAAACGTATCAGTCGAAGATAAAAGTCGACTCTCAAGCCATTTTCGAGTCGACTGGAGTCGATTCTCAGTCGACTCTTAGTCTCTTAGTCGACTCAAATTCGACTCGAGTCGACTTTCAAGTCGATTCCTCAGTCGACTCCAGTCGACCCCAGTCGACTTGCCAAGTCGACTCTAATCGACTCAGTCGACTCTAGTCGACTCCGGTCTCAGTCGACTTTCAGTCGAAAACCTGGTCGACTTGATACACTAGTTCACAGTGAAAAAATCTCGAAAATAATAAAATATACTTAAAAATCATTTTTCTATCACTTCTTCATCTCCTTCAAAACCCTCTCTTCCAACTTCTGCAGGTACTCAATCTGTCCGCTCTCCCTCATCATTCTCACATAATTCTTCTTGTTATACTTTTCGGCCGCCCGATTCTTCATGGCGATTTTGACCGTCTTCTCCGTGGTTTTCATCTGCCCAAACTTCATCTGATTGTCACGATTCTGTTTTGGGAACAGAAATGGTATTTCGGTGCAGCAGGGGGTTTGGTAGGATTTGGGAAGGTGGAATGCGGTCATCATTTTGGCGGGGCCATTGATTTCGAGCGGATCTTTCTGGAATGAGGGGCGAAGCATATTGAAGGCATATTGGAAACATTATCTAGTCACCTTGTAGTAGTCCTCAACGTCATCTGATTCCCAGGAGGCGTGAAGTTCCTTGAAATCCTTGGCGGGTTTCGGTAGATCGAAAAGCTCATGTGTATACTTATCGGTTCTCTCGGACATTTGAGAAAGGGAAATTTGAAGGAAAACTTTGTAGAATAAGCTGAAAAAAGATTCAGAAGACGTAAGAAAACGTCCCCCAAAAAAGAGAAATAGGAACTCACTGATAACACGGTCTCTGGAACGCATTCAACCCCGCCAAATGGCCCATCAGCAGTCCCATACTTTTCGGCATGTTCTTCAAACAAATCTTTGGATCCAACTTCTGATCCAGAATCCTCTTCTCCTCAACGTCATCTGCCCATGGCAACTGGCCGTTTAGGTCGACCAATGTGAAAATTAGCGACCACAAGTCGTCTTTTCTGCCTTGCTCTTTGCCGAAATGCATGCTTGGCGAGACAAAGTGAACGTTTCCCGTGAAATGGATCCTTTTCCGATGCGGACGGACCATCCAGACATTCCCAACTTTCACGGTGAATTGTCTGGAAGACGTGAAGTCAATGATCTGTACAACACGTCTTCTGGCTGGATCATCTGGAGCCCCTAGCATCAAATTATCCGGTTTCAAATCCCGATGCACAAATCCCAAATCGTGAAGCATCTTCATCCCATAGAGAATCTGAAGTCCAAACTTGCTCCACGTCGCCACAGTAAACCGTCCGTCCATCGTCTTCCGCTTCAACTGCGCCAACGTCTCGCCGAGCAACGTCATCACAATGTATCGACACGATGGTGAGCGGAAGAAGTGAATGATCTTGGCGAAGTGGGGAACGGGTCCGTTGCGATTCAAAGTTCGAAGGATCATCGCTTCGTTGGACATCATATCCACATGGGTTTTGGCGGAGTCGACTTTGATGGCGAACGGGCGGGAGTCGATGAGACGACGGGCCAAGAAACAGCGGGAGAAGGCGCCAGTGCCGATGCGATTTGTTAGGAGGTAGTCGCCGAAGCTGTAAGAGAATATAGAGAGAGTTGCCGAATATTATCTGTTTTTCAAGCAAAGCGCTGAAAGTTGAGTTTGCAGTTCGAACGTGACCTCTCACGGCGATTGGAGCCTCTTTGTATCTGAGTCACACAAGCGCTATCACTCTCTCACACGGTGCACCTAGTTGCGAAGCGAAACTGAAAACGCGGCATTTGATTGTGAGAGTTGCCGGGTATCCCTTAAAAACAGGGTGGTTGTTGTCGCCCTCATCAAAGGAGAGGGGGTAATTGGGATACCTGAATAGGGCGCTGGTCACCACCCGAACTGGAATGGGGCTGCTGTCGCCCTGTTTTGACTTGAACAGGGCAATAATTTTCAGGAAAAACTAAGCGTCCTCTAACCTAACGCTACGGAGACTCCGATGTTTCGCAACGCGACGTTTCGCAGCTGTAACGTTTCGCAACTCCACATGTCAAAACGAATATTTTTTTGGCAGATATTGCGATTTGAAGTTAGAAACAGCATTGTGGACAGAAAGAAATCGAGTTGCGAAACGTTACAGTTGCGAAGTGAAAAGTTGCGAAACATTAGTTGCGAAATTCATTTTTTCAATGTTGCGAAACGTTACAATTGCGAAACGTCGCGTTGCAAAACATCGGGGTCTTACGCTACGAGCCTCACACCCCCCCCCCCAAACTCACAGCGCCGGTGGATTGACGAACTGAGCGATCGGTTCAATATACCGCTCCAAACCCTTCTTCAGATCATCCTGATCCTTCATCAGTCTTCTCTCCTCCTTATTTCGATTTCTTCGCCTCTGATGAATCTCCTCCATCTCCCCCTTTTTCGTGATCTTTTCCGTTTTTTCCGAATCAGCATTATCGAATATTGTGTCGATTGGCTGAAGAAAGGGGAGAGTTTGAACGGGGGAATATTGACGAACCGCTTGCTGCTGAAATGCTGACTTATCCATGGTTTTTTTAAATGAAAGAATCAAAAAAGTTAAAATACAGTATTTATTAAAATCTGCTGCACACAGTGAAATTCCATGAGTTCACGTGTTTTTTGGCTATTTTTCAAACGCCTCTGCCTAGTTTTCCTTATAACTCTTTAATGAGTCGAGGAATTGAAAAATTGTCAACTACAAAGTTATTCATCAGGAAGTTATCTACAACTTTGCAATTGACCACATTTTGATTCCGTGCATCGCTGGTAAGATACGCATTGGCAAAGTGCGCTCTACATCGCGGCGCACCAGACAAGGAGCGCTCTGAACATTTTGCTGCATACCTGGCTAACCACTAAAGCTATCAAAAAGTTGACAACTACAAAGTTGTTAGAAATTTGATTTTCTACAACTTTGCAATTAAAAACTTTTAAAAATAATCAATATTTCTTGAGATAATGTGGAAAGTTTCAAGTCACATTTTCCGTTTTGTGACTGACTGTGACACATTCTATGTTCCCATCTACATAAATACGTAACTTCAGAGTTTCTGCTGGAATTTTTCAATTTTCAAGTGATAAGAAGCCACTTATCAGTCACAATGTCACACAAATCAAATATAGGGTTTCTTCTTCTTTTGCCTTGGAAGGCTTCCTTGACAAGCGAAGTTTGAAAAAATTGTAAAGCTCAGATTTTTTTCTAAAAAGAAACCGATCGATTATTAGTTTATCATGACAATGCTCTGTTTGCTGATGATCAAGCTATAAACTTTTCAAAAAACCAAGTTTTCTCGGCTCGGTCAACTTCACTATACCCCTCCTCCTTCCCAACTCACTTTGTCATCACCCCGTCTCCGTTTCGCAAATAATGCTGACATTGATAAGGGTTCACAATCACTTTGCGAGCTCTCTTTCCCTATATATATATAAATTGCCGACTATCACAATCACTATCAAGTCACAGAACTGTGAACATGGTGCACTACAAGCTGTCCTACTTCCCGCTTCGAGCCCGTGCCGAGTTGGCTCGCCAGATTTTCGCCTATGCCGGACAGGAGTTCGAGGATTCCGTGGTGACTTTTGAGCAGTGGCCGGCGTTGAAGAATTGTGAGTTTTAATTGGAAATTCGCTCCTTAAATTGAAAAATTAGCCTATAATCGGTCCAAATTTGAGACTCATAAAGTTATGCCCTAAGTCTTGTGAATTTTGCCTGATATTCCCGTAACCGTAAGATATAGCAAAAAGCTGTCAACTAAGAAATTGTAGCCCTTGATTTTTTGCGTTTTTTTTTTTTTTGACCACTTTTTGATATCTCTTGTCGTTATGGAGATATAGGTCAAAAATGTGTGACCTTCTGAATCATTGATAACGGTAAACTTGAAACTTGCCTAAAATCGCTAAAACCGGGACGACTGAGAGTTTCAAATCAATTTCCTATACTTCCAGCCACCCCATTCGGCCAGCTGCCGGTCCTCGAAGTCGACGGTCAACAACTCGGTCAATCCGGAGCCATCGTCCGCTACCTGGCCAAGCAATTCGGTGTCAACGGAAGAACTTCGATCGAAGAAGCCGAAGTGGACGCGATCGCGGATCAGTTCAAGGACTATCTGAATGACGTGCAGCCGTATCTGTCGGTGATGGCCGGCTTCAAGCAGGGAGACAAGAATCAGCTGAGAACCGATGTGTTCTTGCCGGCATTCAAGAAACACTTTGGCTTCTTCGAGGCGATCATTGCCAAATCGAAGAGCGGATTCTTCGTCGGAGACCGCTTGACATATGTTGATCTTTTGATCTCGCAACATGTCGAGGACATTTTGAATCAGGATTTGGCAGTGGTTGAGGAGTTTAAGAAGGTGTTGGAACATCGGAAGAAGGTTCAGGGACTCGATGGCATCAAGCAGTGGATCGCCAGAAGACCAGACTATCCTTTCTAGATGTTTGGAGCTTCCTCGTTGAAGATTTTAAGTTTTTGAGTATTTGAATTGAAAGAATTGAAAGAAAAAGTGATATTGATTGATAATAAATGCCTTACTTGGATTTTTATCATAATTTTTTAAAGGGATTATATATTTTGCTTTATATCTCCGTAACTATAAGAGACATCAAAAAACCGTCAACTGTAAAGTTGTAGCCCTTAAAATTTTGCGTATTTTTTTAGTTGACCACTCTTTGATACCTTTTACCGCTAAAGAGATAAACAGTAAAATACATGTGGTCTATGGCCGCATCTGTGAGCTGTAATGGTAATTTTCGGAAAATTCGTTTTCACAGTTTTTTTTTTAAATTTTTTCTGTGAGACTCATTTTTAGGGGTGTATTATTCATCAAAAAATTGATCAAAACAATTTGAAAAAAATAGAAAACACCTGCCGAACAAACAACAAGATTAGTGTCCGTTGTTTGTTGTTCAACCAGCCAATTAGCCATCCAAAACCAGTATTATGAATGTTTTTCACCTACTTTTCACATGAAAAAACAATAAAATGGCTATTTACCTCGATATCCCGAGAAAATGACAAATTCTCGAAAAGCTCCATTTTTGATTGAAAAATATCAGTTATCTTTCCAAAAATAAACTGTTAACATTGCGGCGTGCAGCCCGAACTTCATTGCCCTTCAAACCAGTGAGAGCGTCTGTCATTCTGGCCGAGTGGTCTAAGGCGCTGCGTTCAGGTCGCAGTCCTCTCCGGAGGGCGCAGGTTCGAATCCTGCGGATGACAAAACATTTTTTTCGCTTTCTAGATAAACTTTTATCGGTGCAAATGAAGGCCACGTTGCCGAAGAGCACAATTTATATGATAACATCATCAAAACTCATAAAAACTGTCTCGGAAAAGTCACATTCACATTCCATCCAGAGACCCCGGCCACAGCTCACTAGAACACTAGAGAAATGATGACGATTTGTGGTTTGTGTCCTCGGAGTATAGTCATCAGAAACAAGAGAAAAAGAGGGACAGAGGGAGAAAGAGAAGAAAACAAATGATGACAAAACGAGAGAGTGTTTTATGGTGCAGAGACGGCAGATACGAAGAGAAGGCGTATAAATAGGCGGCCATGTGGCCGAGAAACTCAGTTTGAGTCGCCCCAAAAACTCTGCGAAAACATGGTTCACTACAAAATCTCGTACTTCCCGATTCGCGGAGCCGGAGAAATCCCTCGACAGATTTTGGCCTTTGCCGGACAGGATTTCGAGGATCACAGAATCCCGAAGGAGGAGTGGCCAGCTATTAAGCCAAGTGAGTTTGAATGTAACTTGGGGAGGAGCGGTTTTTTGGAAAAGTTGTAATTAGCAAAGTTGTAGGGGGCATTGTAAGCTATAAGTTTGAAGTTGATAACTTTTTGATAGCTCTTTTGGTTTTTGAAATATGACGAGTATGAGTTTGCACATTAACCCCGTGAGTCGATGTAGTCGAGTAGACCTTGAAAATAAACCTTGCAAAATTTTGGAAAAATGTGTAGTGTGATTGAATTGAATTGACTTGAAATGGCCTTTAAAATTAAATAGATTAGTGAAAGAACATGCATTCAAAAAAAAAGTTTTGCAAAATAACAACAGTTTCAAGGTCGGAAAGACCACCCACCTCATTCAAAGTGAGATGAGAAGACATGTCTAGATATGACGCATACCATATTGGCCTAGGACCTTACCTGAACTATCCTAGATCCAAACTAGATCTAGATGTTAAGCTTGAATACAGCTTGGATACTTGAAATGTCTCCGCCCGTAAATCTACCCGAACTCCTTCCAATTTCTGCTCTTTTCAGCCGCCCCATTCGGTCAACTTCCACTCCTCGAAGTCGACGGAAAAGTTCTCTCTCAATCCCATGCCATCTCCCGCTTCCTGGCCCGTGAATTCAAGATCAACGGAAAGACCGCCTGGGAGGCGGCTCAAGTGAACTCCCTGGCCGATCAGTTCAAGGACTATCAAACCGAAGCCCGTCCATACTTCATGGCCAAGATGGGATTCGCGGAAGGAGACGTCGACGCTCTTCTCAAGGACGTCTTCCTCCCGGCATTCAAGAAACACTTTGGTTTCTTCACCAACTTCCTCAAATCCGCCGGATCCGGATACCTGGTCGGTGACTCGTTGACCTGGGTCGACCTTCTCATCGCCAATCACACTGCCGATCTGCTCGCTGCCAATGCGGCACTCTTCGCAGAGTACCCAGAGTTGAAGGCTCATCAGGAGAAGGTTCACTCGAATGCCAACATCAAGAAGTGGCTCGAGACCCGTCCAGTTACTCCGTTTTAAATTTGATGATCTGCAATTTTGTAATGGTCTCTTTCTCTTTCTCTGGAAAATTTTTTCCAATGTATTTAATGGCTTGGATCGAATTGAATTGTATGATAATGATAATGATAATAATAACTGCTTGGATAAATGTAAAGTAAATAAATACCATTTGTTTTTCAAAATGAAATGGAACAGGTGCCGCCACGCAGCAAAATGGCATCGTGTAAGAGAGTGAGAGCGCTTGTGGAGACGCAGACATGTAGAGACGCCGATCGCCGTGAGAGGTCATGTTCGAACTGCAAACTCAACTGTCAGCGTTTGGAAAAGCAGATAATAACACACAGGCTGATGGGAACAGGCGTAAAACAAGGAATAACTCAAGAATAACTCTCAGTTATTTGCCAACTATCTGCCACATCATCTCCTATGATTTCCTCTAGTTCTTCCTGTTTTCCTACGTTCCATCTCGAGAAATATGCTCGGCTCCTCACGGGAAACTTCTCCGAACATAATTCCCTAGGTGTTCTCCAACAATCTGTTCATATCCGGTTCTTTTACCATTCAAAAGCAACTCTTCTAGACATTCTCACAAAGATTTCCGTCGTTTTTTGATCAAGTATCTCCTTGAAGACACGTTGGTATGCACATATTGAAATCCTGGTGTGTTGAAACTTCCATAGCACACTGTTTATTGATAAGATCCATCTGCCCTTGATCAGTACATATATCAAGACTCAAAAAAGTCACAAAATCATTTTAGAGTTTGTTGCGAGAATGCAAGAATCAACAAACCAAACTGTAAAAATGACGATTTGTGGTTTGTTTCCACGAGAGCAAGCGAAGGAGAAAGCGGGGGAATAGCATGGTGCAGGGACGCCGGACACAAATAAAAGGCGTATAAATAGACCAAAATGTGGCCGAGAAAAGCGAAAAGCTCTTTGAGTTGCTCAAAAAATGGTCCACTACAAGCTGTCTTACTTCCCGATTCGTGGAGCTGGAGAAGTCGTTCGCCAGATATTTGTCTTGGCTGGACAGGATTTCGAGGATCATCGAATCCCGATGGCGGAGTGGCCAGCTGTTAAGCCGAGTGAGTTGAGCACTCAGAGATCTGTAAATCTACGCAAACTTCTCCCAACCTCTGCTCTTTTTAGCCACCCAATTTGGTCAACTTCCAATCCTTGAAATCGATGGGAAAGTTCTTGTTCAATCCCATGCCATTTCCCGTTTCCTGGCCCGTGAATTCAAGATCAACGGAAAGACCGCCTGGGAGGAGGCTCAAGTGAACTCCCTGGCCGATCAGTTCAAGGACTATCAAACCGAAGCCCGTCCATACTTCATGGCCAAACGGGGATTCACGGATGGAGACATCGACGCTCTTCTCAAGGACGTTTTCCTTCCAGCATTCAAAAAGAACTATCAGTTCTTCACCAATGTTCTAAAGTCAGCTAGAAGTCCGTATCTGGTCGGGAACTCGTTAACCTGGGTCGATCTTCTCATCGCCAATCACACAGCCGATCTGCTCGCTGCCAATGCGGGACTCTTCGCAGAGTTCCCAGAGTTGAAGGCTCATCAGGAGAAGGTTCATTCGAATGCCAACATCAAAAAGTGGCTCGAGACCCGTCCGGTCACTCCGTTTTAAAGAATGATATATTTGTAGATGGCTCCGCAAAGAATATCTTGAAAATGAGTGATTTTCTGTTATTTTTTAAATAAATGTTATTTAATAAAAATCATATCAATCAACCTATGCCTCATTGTCAGTATAAATTTTTGAAGTTTAGAGGACTTCTGGAAGAGAATCACCAAATGATATTTAGATTAAATAGATTTAAATATACATAATTTCATTCATCCAACACAACAACTCATTCAAAATTTAAAACGGTGTAACTGGTCTCTTCTCAATCCACTTCTTGATATTCGGAATCGCGTGAATCTTCTTCTGATGAGCCTTCAACTCTGGGAACTCATTGAAGATCTCTGCTGGCACCTTGAACACCGATTCGCCCAGAAGATCCTCTGTTTGCTGAGCGATCAGCAGATCCACCCAGGTCACGGAGTCTCCAACCAAGAATCCGGATCCAGAGGACTTGAGGAAGTTGGTGAAGAACCGGTAGTGCTTCTTGAATGCCGGCAGAAACACGTCCTGGTACAACTTGTCAGCATCTCCTTGAGCGAATCCCATTTTCACCAAATTATAGGAACGGATATCGGATTGCCAGTCCTTGAACTGGTCGGCTAGGGAGTTCACTTGAGCCTCTTCCCAGGTATTTTTACCGGCGAGGTTGAATTTTTGAGCAAGAAAACGGGAGATGGCATGGGATTGAGCAATGGGTTTTCCGTCAACGTAGAGAACTGGGATGGTTCCGAATGGGACGGCTGAAAGGGAACATTTGATGAAAAATGTGAGGTTGTTCTGGGAAAACGCGTGTAACTCAAAAAGCAAAAGAGATATTTAAAAGTTGTGTGTTGCAAAGTTGTTTTTCATAACATTATCTATAATTTTGCAGTTGTCAACTTTTTTGCAGCTATTTTGGTTCTTGAGATATGCTAGTTTGAAGTAGTGCCTCATCTTAGCGACCCTCACAACAAGACGCCGAGGGAAAACTATCATATCTCAAAAACCAAAAGAGATATCAAAAAGTCACAAACTACAAACTTATACATAGCTTACAATGCCTCCTACATCTTTGCTAATTACAACTTCTTCGATAAACCACTCCTCCCCAAGTTACAGCCCTCACAAACTCACTGGGTTTAATAGCTGGCCAATCTGCTTGCGGGATTCGGTTGTCTTCGAATTCCTGACCTCCATAGGCCAAAATCTGACGAGAAATCTCACCAGCGAATCTGACAGGGAAGTAGGAGAGTTTGTAGTGAACCATTTCAATTGAGTCTGGAGATTCTAATGACCAAGAAGATCTTATATACCCCTCTCTCTCTCCCAATCTTATTTGTCATCATCGACGGGTATTCATTCTCATCCTTTTCTCACTACTCTGGCTGTTCAGGCGTTAAAAATGATGACAAAGTCGAGGGGGAAGGAGTGAGTAGAAGAAGAAGGGGGCAAACTAGAGAGAGAGGGAGAGTCTGCCTGCTCGTCTATTTCTCTCTCGGTTTGTTTGTTGTTTGACCATGGTGCAGTTAAACAGGCAAAATTCCACTCCAGAATGCCATTTTTCAACCCATCCCGATCAAAATATGTATGAAACATTAAAATTCAGAAGACGTAACGTCAGAATATACTTTATACGTTCAAAAGTGTATCACTATCATAATCATCAGTACAATGTCACTTTTCTCTCCGCAATCCACTTTTTGATACTCGGAATCGCGTGAATCTTCTTCTGATGAGCCTTCAACTCGGGGAACTCATTGAAGATCTCTTCCGGCGCCGTGACAGCTGATTTTTCCAAAAAGTCCGCGGTCTGTTGAGCGATCAGAAGATCCACCCAAGTCAACGAGTCGCCGACCAAGAATCCGGATCCAGAGGACTTGAGGAAGTTGGTGAAGAACTGGTAGTGTTTCTTGAATGCCGGAAGGAACACTTCCTGGTACAACTTGTCAGCATCGCCTTGTTCGTAGCCCATCTTCACCATGTTGTACTGGAAAATCTCGGCTTGCCAGTCCTTGAACTGGTCGCCTAGAGAGTTCACTTGAGCCTCATCCCAGGAATTTTTACCGGAGATGTTGAATTTTTTGGCTAGGTAGCGGGCAATGGCGTGAGATTGAGCAATGGGTTTTCCGTCGACGTAGAGAACGGGAACGGTTCCGAATGGGACGGCTGAAAGGAAAAAATTGATGAAAATTTGAGGTTGCTCTGGGAAAACGCGTGTAAGTCAGAAACCAGAAGAGATACTTAAAAATTGTGTATTGTAAAGTTGTTTGTCATAACATTATCTACAAAATTGCAGTTAACAACTTTTTTGCAGCTCTTGTAGTTCTTGAGATGTGTCAGTTTGAAGTAGTGCCCCACCCTGCACGACAAGGAGCCAAGGGAAAACTCTTATATCTCAAAAACCAAAAAAGCTATCAAAAAACTATCAACTACAAAAACAACGCTTACAAAGTAGCCTACAACTTTACAATTGCCAACTTTTCCAGAAAACCACTCATTCCCAAAGTACAACCATCTAAAACTCACTGGATTTGATCTCCGGCCACTCTTCGTCCGTAATCCGTTGATCTTCAAATTCCTGCCCTCCATAGGCCAAAATCTGTCGGGCAATTTCAGCCAAGAAACGGATATCGAAATAAAGAAGTTTGTAGTGCACCATGTTGGGGATTTCAAAAAGAAATAAGAGAAAACGAAGAGGAAAAGGAGGGAAGAGGGAAGAGGAAGTGACCGCTGTCCACTGGGACGGGACGCCTTTATATACGTGTGTGCGTAGCTTGGAATTGTCATCATTTTCTTGGACTTTTGAACTCTGGACGTTGAAAATGATGACAATTCTGGAGAAACGGAGGAGCAGAGAAAAAGAGAGAAGAGCCATCTTCCACAGAGAAGACGTCAAAGTTCATATCAAGCTTTATTATTTTTAAATAAATCATGCAGAGTAATCATTATGTATTAGAACGCAGTCACTGGTCTCTCCTCCAGCCATTTCTTCAAATTCGGAATCTCATGAATGCGCTTCTGATGTTCCTTCATATCCAGAAACTCATCGAACACCTTCTCATCGACCCCAAAAACAGTGTTCTCTTTGCCCAGCAAGTCCGCAGTGTGTTCAGCCACCAGAAGATCCACCCAGGTCACCGAGTCGCCAACCAAGTATCCGGATCCAGAGGACTTGAGGAAGTTGGTGAAGAACTCGTAGTTCTTCTTGAATGCCGGCAGGAACACTTCCTGGTACAACTTGCCAGCATCGCCTTGGGAGAACCCCCACTTGACCATGTTGTAGGGACGGATCTCGGTTTGATAGTCCTTGAACTGATCGGCAAGGGAGTTCACTTGAGCTTCCTCCCAGGCGGTCTTGCCATTGAGCTTGAATTCACGGGCCAGGAAGCGGGAGATAGCATGGGATTGGGCCAAGGTTTTGGAACCATTGACAGTGAGAAGTGGGAGTTGACCAAATGGGGTTGCTGGAAGAGAGGAAATGATTTGGAGGAAGAGGGTAGAGGCTGCAAGTTTCAGATCCTAGGGTTCACAAAACTAACACAAAAGAAAACTAGCAGCTCGGCTCAGCTGCTAATGACTGAGACATCCTAGTTAAACCCAGATTAGACTAACTTGAGACGGAAAAAAACGTTTGGCCGTTTGCCTCAACTCAAAATTGGTCCGTTTGTTGTCGGACCAATCACGAAAGCAAACCGGTACAAGTCCGGTACGATCCGGTACGAGCGGAAACTTTACAGAGTTCTGGACACGCCCTATTTGCCTCAATCAGAAGGTCCTATCAGAAGCGCTACGATCCAAGTGATTTATATACGGTTCAGGTCCAAAAGCAGGAGGATGGATCATTCGGGTTTTATAAATACTGTCATTACAACCGTTGGTAACCGTATTTATGAAACAGTTCGTATTCACGGGGGTAAGCCTTTTCTAACTCCCAAGTTTTGCGGACCACTTTTGGATTTCAAACTACTTCGACCCACTCCAAGATCGCAATCTCGATCTTCCATAAAACTCACTGGGTTTCACCAGCGGCCAATCGTCCCTCGATTGCCGATGATCCTCGAATTCCTCGCCAGCCAGTGCCAGAATCTGACGCGGATTCTCGCCATAAGCACGAATATCAAAGTAGCTCAGTTTGTAGGTGGGCATAGTTGGAATCGAGATGAAAAGGATGAAATGAGATGAAACCAAC
>LR563683.1:3674-14598 GCA_900536345.3 Caenorhabditis sp. 39 LS-2015 | reverse complement strand
CGCGGATTCTCGCCATAAGCACGAATATCAAAGTAGCTCAGTTTGTAGGTGGGCATAGTTGGAATCGAGATGAAAAGGATGAAATGAGATGAAACCAACCCAAGCGAGAGATTTTGATCAAAATGTTGTTTACTGCATACCGACGCGCTCATCTACCCATCAATCTCGTGACACTTTTTGATTTTGGTTTTGGTTGACTGAATCGGTCATTGTCATCCATCCATCCATCCATCCATTGCAGGAAGCGTGATTTGAGTAAATTCAATAAGGAAAATGAGAAAAATTGGGGGAAATTGAACTCGATGCACCATTTTTCAAAGTGATGATCTAATTCGTTGACTATCTCGATTTTGACAAGAGATATCGAAAAGTTGTCAACTAACAAATTGTAGCCATTGCAATTTTACGTAGTTGACAACTTTTTGATACCTCTCACAATCAGCGTTACAGAGATATGCCCTGAGTAGTTCAGTGTAAATATACCTGTGCTACTGAAGCCATGCACCATGTCATGTTCCCACTGACATATCTCAATAACGATAAGAGATATCAAAAAGTGGTCAACTACAAAAATACGCAAAATTTTAAAAGCTACAATTTTTTAGTTGATTATTTTTTGATATCTTTCACGGTTACGGAGATATATAACAAAATATGTGTAACCTTGGACATGACGTCACCTGCACCTTCAAAAAGTGGTGATAACTTCAAGAAATCGTCAAAAAACGATAATTTAAATGACGGATAAATAAATTTCTGTTAAAAAACACACGTACTTTGTACTCCATGCCTACAGAGCACCAAAGAGCACTTTGTCTTAGCTCCGCCGACTTTTGGAGCAAAAAATGAAAAAAATCGATAAATAACCACGAAAATCTTGAAAAAACTGCTTGTTTGATAGTCATAATTTGTTGATAAACTGATAAACTGATAAAAAACCTTTTCCTTTATCAATTTATCAAGCAAATATCCCTTCAGAAAACATCACCAATCTCCCCCTAGGGGTCAGCTGTTTGCAACTGGCAAAACATGACCCTATTATCGATTTTTCCCCCAGTTAACATGGCATTTTATCAGCTTATCACCCCACACGTGCTCTTCCCAGCAATTTCCCCTAAGTCGGTCATCAAAACGCCGAAAATCACGTGAAGACGGAAACTTGAGGAATTCAGGAATTTCCATGACCCGATTTTCTCATGGAAATTTCCGATTTTTCCAAGAAACAGAGGGATGAAAAGAGAGAGACATGTGCACATGTAGTTCTGCACATTTTCTTATCATCCCGACCTTGCCACGTTGCTCTTATCAGTGAGGAGGGGGGGGGGGGTGTGTGGGAAGTGGAAGTTTTAGACCTTGTGATTTGTCAGTCGAACCGAACCGGACGCAACTCATAACATTTTGATTTTAGTGATTTCTGAAATTTCTATTATATTCCGAGAGAAATCAACCTGTTTGTTGCATAGAGCGCGCTTACATTACCCTCCCATCTCTAGTCTCTAGTTTCTCCATAGAGCTCGCTGGAGCGCACCTGCATTATCGAGACTTCTTCCCCCCCATATCAAGCCCATATTTTACCCATTCCTCATTTCCAGATGGGTAATAAACTCCTCCTTCTCTTCCTCCTCTCCACCCTCTTGGCCCGTTGCCAAGCGGGTCCCCGTATCGACTGTTTCCCCGAGCCAAACGGAGCCAATCAAGCTGCATGTGAAGCCCGTGGATGCATTTGGAAAGAGGACAACTCGGGGGTACATTTATCATCTTTTTGTTCAAATTCTTTCCTACAATTCCAGATAAACGCTCCATGGTGCTATTTCAAAGACGGTGTCGGCTACAAGTTGGATTCTCAGCAAGGGTCGACGTACAATTTGAGGAAGAACAGTGGGCCGGCGAATCCGTGGGGAAGCGATATTCTGGAGGTTAAGATGACGACGAAGACGATCGGGAGTGTGTTGAATGTGAAGATTGGCGTGGATGGACGGTGAGTTTCGGTTAAGCAGTGGTTCCCTAGGGGTTGTCTAGACCTTAAATACCGGTTGCCTAGTCCTTATCTAGTGGTTGCCTCGCATTTGCTCAGCCCTTATTTAGATGTCGCCTACCCGTTACCTAGTCCTTACCTACCGGCTGTCTAGTCCTTACCTAGTTGTTAACTAATCCTTGCTTTGAGTAGCTCTTACCTAATAATTGTCTAGTTCTTATCTAGTGATTGACTACCGGTTGCCTAGTCCTTTCTTAGTGGTTTCCTAATCCCCTCCTTGTCCTTATCTACTGGTTACCTAACCCTTGTCTAGTCCGTACCTACCGGTTGCGTACCACCGGATGCTCAGTCCTCATCTACTGGTTTCCTAGTTTTTACCTAGTGGTTGTCTAGTCCTTACTTACCGGTTGCTTACCGGTTGCCTAGTCCTTACCTATCGATTGCCTACCCACTCGCCCCTAACAGACCTCCATCCACGATCAAAACATCATTTCCCAGATACGAACCCCCGGTCGACTTCCCAAAAGCCGCCCAATCCTCAAACGAAGTCCTCTCCATCGAAACCTCCAACACCAACGACATGTTCACTTTCGGTGTCGTCCGTCAAAGTTCCAACCGCAAAATCTTCGACAGTTCCATCGGAGGCCTCATCTTCTCCGACCAATTCATCCAAATCGCCACCTATCTTCCCAGCGAGAATATGTACGGATGGGGAGAGAACACGCATCAAACTTTGAGGGTTAGTTTGGCTTTTTGTCATGGAAAAAAAAGGTTGGGAGGGGGACTCGATCCCCAGACCTATCGACTGCTTTTCAGTTGATACCAGTTGAGCCATAAGTGCATTTATTTTAACAAGTTACTCCTAAAACTTTCCAATTCCAGCACGACTTCTCCAAATACCTGACCTGGGCCATGTTTGCTCGCGATCAACCTCCAAACTCCGGTTCCCTGGACACAGTGAACCTCTACGGAGTGCACCCGTACTACATGGTACTCGAACCCGACGGCAAGGCCCACGGAGTCCTGATCATCAATTCCAACGCCCAAGAAGTGACCACGGCGCCAGGACCATCGTTGATCTACCGTACCATCGGCGGCAATTTGGACATGTACTTCTTCCCGGGACCCACTCCCGAAGCAGTCACTCAACAGTACCTTCAGTTCATCGGAAAACCATTCTTGCCGGCTTACTGGGCGTTGGGGTATCAGTTGTCGAGATACGGGTACAAAGGATTGGCAGAGATGAAGACGAGAATTCAGGCGGTTAGGGATGCGGGAATTCCGATTGATATTGGTAGGATATGCCTGACAAGGGAACCTTTCATAGGAAGGTTGGAAATTCGAAAAACGGACTTCACAGATCGATAGAGCGTCCTCGAATTAGTATATTTCCGTTTTCAAAACCTGCTAAATATCATTTTGAATTATTGATTTTTTTTAAATTTATAGTGAAAACTGCTGCATTTCGAGAAAATTTAGTGAAAATGGACATTTTGACGCGATGGGACAGTGTCTCAAGATGATATTTAGCAGGTTTTGAAAACGGAACTATACTAATTTGAGGACGCTCTACCGATCTGTGAAATCCGTTTTTCGAAATTCCAACCTTCGTATAAAAGGTTCCCTTGTGAGGAATGGGTATTGAATTGAAATGGTTTAGGAGTCGCTGATATCGATTACATGCAGAGATACAAGGATTTCACGACTGGAGATGTAGGTTTTTCACCGAGATATGCCTCTAATATGCCTCCAATTCCAGGACTGGGCGGGTTTCTCGGACTATGTCCAAACGATGCACTCATGGGGCATGAAACTGATTCTGATCTTCGATCCGGCCATCGAAGCCACCTATCCGTCATTCCAACGAGCCATGGCCGCCAACGCAAAGTTCATCGAATGGGAATCGGCTGCTCAGGTTCAATCAGCCATCCAGAACCTCTACCCAATGGCCAAGGACACCAAGATCATGCTGGGTGTCGTCTGGCCCGACAACCACGTCGCATTCCCCGACTTTTTGGACTCGACACAGAACACGCAGAACTGGTGGATCCAGGAGTTTGTGACATATCAGGGACAGGTCGCTTTCGACGGAATATGGATCGATATGAATGAGCCGTCGAACTTTGGAACGAATCAAGACCATCCTTGGTACTTTGACAGTGACGATCATCCGGATGACGCGCCGCTTTTCTGTCCGACCAATGGATCTTCGCCCTGGGAAATGCCGCCGTATAAGACACATGCGGTTTGGAGATTTGGAGATGCCAGTAATGGAGCATTCTTGTCGACAAGCACTTTGTGTCTTCTGGGTCTTCAAAATAATGGACAGCAGAGATTCTATAATGTGAAGAATCTGTATGGACTTACGGAATCGATTCATACCCAGAAGGCATTGTTTAAGGCGACCGGGAAGAGAGGAGCCGTTGTTTCGAGGTAGGTTGAGGGTTAAAGTTTTGGAGCCTATAACTCAAAAACCGTATGGTTTACCAAAAAGTGTTTGACTACAAAGTTGTTTATCACATCAAGTTTGTAATTTTATCAGTTAAACACATTTTGATATCTCTGACCGTTTTTGAGATATGACGGTTTTTCCAAGTCTCCAAATCACAACATTGAAAAAATGTTGAAAAAGTGTTAGGCTAACTTCTGAAAGCTAAAACTCAAAAACCCTACGGTTTACCAAAAAGTGTTCAACTACAAAGTTGTTTATCACATTCAGTTTATCATTTTATCAATTGACAACTTTTTGCTATCACTTATCATTCTTGAGATATGACGGTTTTTCTAGTTGAAAAAATTGGCAAAATCTAAAAAAAACTAGGTCAAGTTCTGACAGCCATAACTCAAAATTCTTACGTTTTAACAAAAAGTGTTCCACTACAAAGTTGTTTATCATATTAAGCTTATCATTTTATCAGTTGACCACTTCTTGATACCGCTGACCGCTGTCGAGATAAACCAAAAAATCCACCTGCACCATGTTCAAAAACCAATAGGTTCTATCTCCGCACCCAGTTGAGCTATCAAAAAGTGATAAACTGACAACCCACTTCAAATTTTATATTCTTTCACTTTATCTTATCATTTCAGATCTACCTACCCATCATCCGGTGTCTACGCCGGTCACTGGCTCGGTGACAACACGGCGCGTTGGGAAGACCTTCGAACGTCGGTGATCGGGGCACAGGAGTTCAATCTTTTCGGAATTCCGTAAGTTGAAAATTTGAAAACAAAAAAAACAAACTATTTATTGATTGATTGATAAGTTAACAAACTGATAAGAAAAAGAAAACAAGAAGAAAAAACAAGAAAAAATGCAAAATTCAAAATGGAGACAAATTTGTGATCATGAGTTGAGATTTCGTTGGCGCGAGACGGGGTCCTCTATATACATTTATTACACTGATTGCGAGCAGTTGGAGGTGATAAAGAAGACGTTGACGACTTCAGAAGGATTCAGAATCCGGGCAGAATTCAGTAGAAGAAGAGATCTGCACAGTCGGAGAGAGTTCCGCCGTCGATGCGGATTGAGGGCGGGCAACGGTCCATTTTGAGGGTGTGGAGGGGCGGATTGAGGGAATCTGGAAGTAAGGAGATGTTGAGGATGATAATGAGGATAAGATGTATCAAAAAAAAAGAAAAAATCCGAGAGAAATCCATAAAAAATAATGAAAATTTGAAATTAGCCAAAAACGCGAACAGCGTCATATATTTTGACATATATGTCCATAACGATGAGAGATATCAAAAAGTGATCAACTACGAAAATACGCAAAATTTTAAGGGCTACAACTTTGAAGTTGACCACTTTTTCATATCTTTTACGGTTACGGAGATAAATGTCAAAATAGATACGGTCGTTGGTGACCGTAACCTCGTAAATCTACCCGACGGAACGGAACATGCAATTTTACTTGACTTATATCTTGGAAACCGTAAGAGGTATTGAAAAACGGTCAACTACAAAAATACACAGAATTTTAAGGGCTACAACTTTGTAGTAAACAATTTTTGATATCTCTTACGGTTACAGAGATATATGACAAAATAGATGTGGTATAGGGGCAAAATTGAGCAAAAATTGAAGATCAAAGAGGATCAAAGAGAAACTTTAGAAAAAATGGTAGAATTTCAAGTTTTATACCGGGAAGTCAGTATAGTGTGGAAAAAATGCAAGGAATTTCAAGATGGTCAAGTTGATAAGGTGATAAAGTTGTTAATAAGGGAGGGAGCTAGATGAGTAGGAAGGAGTAGGATGATATCAAAGAATCCGGAGGTGACGAATGATTTGAGTGACAAAGTGATAAGGTGATAGAAAAAATTCTTCCAAAATGACTGAAATTGTAAAAAATTCTAGCCTCAATGATAGTGACCTTATAGTGGGGTCTCGAAGCGAAAATTTGCTTCCGGAACATGGTATTCCATCATATTTATATCACTCACAGCTCATTCCCCAACTGCTAGCCAAATAGACACGATGACGTGAAAAGCCACTTCCTGGCGTGATAAATCAACTAGAAATCGCAATCTATCTGTTCTTATCAGTTCGTCAAATTCAGCGGGGGGGGGAGCGGGTCGAGATGTTTAGTACGTTTAGAACAACAGATCAGTTCGAATCAGATCGCAGAACTGATAGAGATAGTGATAATGACAACGATAACTATAAAGATCCAGTTCTCCCTTCTTTCGCTGCAAGACGAGAGACTAAGGTGTCGATTTACGGAGAGAAGTCGTTGCGAGACCTCCTTCTATCACCGAGGATGATCAATTGATAATGACTATTAGAATGGAAGGATCAAAGAATAATCTGTCTTTTTTTCTGTCTCTCTAGAAGGTTATTTATAGAACCTGCCCCCTCCGAAACGACCTTTTCTCGGTTTCCCTGCTAAAAAACACCCCTTTACACATTCAAAAGTATGCCGACTATTTCCAACGGCCGCCACCCGTCTAATGGCTTCTCAGACAGCTAGTCATGGCCGAAGAATGACTAGGTATTGTTCTGATTGAAGTGATTCATGCCGACCCTATGTTAAGAAGACGTGCGGGGGACGTGCGGAGACTTCTGGAGTTCATTTGACGAATGTAGTTCATGGGGGCGAGGGTCATTGAGGTATTTTTAGAATTAGAATTATCAGAAACTTGAAATCAACCTAATACAATACCAATTTCGAAATGCCTATATGTATGGCCTATAGCCAAAAGGTCAAGTGTCCGTGAACTTGACGGCTACCTACTTTTACGTGACTTGTAGTTAGATTGATAGTGAGTGATACTATCATCCGTAATCATTCATGTAGAACAGTGATCTGTCTGATCTTACAATTAGAACAAAGATCCTCAAAGGCATATATGCCTAGAAAACTTCGAGGCATACATATGTCGTCTAGGTGTTAAATTCTAAGCTTGGGGCATTGGGATCTAGCCGTATTGTAGGCATATTTCACCCATCAAATTAGCTATCAAAGTGACCAGTTCCCCATAGCAGAGGCACAATGAAGGCACATCCTACCCATATGATCCTTATCAAGGATCCAGCTATGCTAAGCGCATATTAAAGGCACAGTTCTCCCATAATTTCGAAATTGAATGAATCAGCATTAGTTTCTAGTCATATCGAAGGCACACTCTACCCATATGAGCCACCAGGACACATTGAAGCCTTATATGATAAGTTAAATCATTCTGGGTGAGGAAAGGGTAAAGACCGCTTTAACTTTGAGGCATATCTTACTCACAAAATCAAATCTGTAATCAAACAACGGTCTAGGCATGTTAAGGGCATATTCTAAGCACCTATATGTATTAAGGAGGCATACTAACTGTAAGGGCACATTTATAACTGGGAAATCAAAACCAAGTAGGCTCTAGGCAAGGCATACCCTACCCACATCGAGAAGTTCGAACTCGGCGTGTCCGAACCGAGCGAACTCGTCGAAATGAGCGACTGACACACGGTACCGGAAAACGAGCAAACCGGGAGAGAAAGAATTACGCAATCAGCACTGGAGTTTCTGCGGCGATAAGGCAGGCAGAAATTGCAGAAAGCGTATTTAATCCGCATGTGTGTGATTCCGATAAAACTTATGGATTAAGGTTTAAGAATACAAGAATCGCACGTTTTGTGACCCCGGTTTCGCGGAGAAAACGGACACAAAAAATGGACAGAAATCAGAGAGAAAGAGAATGGAAACGGGAAGTGGAAGGGTGATATTGTGGACACATACCGGACAAAATGTGGGAGGTAGAAAGCGAGAAAGAGAGGAGAGTATGAAAGCTAGAAGTTCCTGATGTTTCTGGAGCATCTCACGTCATCTGAAGCGTCTTCTACGCTTCATAGTCGTTCAGAAACCGTCGGGGATTCAGAAGACGTTTCTGGAGAGTGCGAGACGGCTTCAAGAGCTTCGGAACAAGAGATCCTTCATGTTTTCGGACAAGATGCATGATTCAGATATGGTACTCTGAATTCTAGACGACATTGAAGATTCTGGAGCTCCAGGAGTGTTCAAAACCTTGCTAGATGGGTTAAAGTTTACAAACTTTCAGAGGTCCAATTCTAGAAAAATTCTGAACCATGCTGCCGAGATTCTGGAGTTCTTTGCCCTTTTCTCAAGGGTTTCTGGGTATAAAACTCGGAATTGAGTTCAGAAGACGTCAGAGATAGATTCTGAAGTCATTTCATTTGCTAAAGTAAGAAATTCAAAGAAATAGATACTCAAAAGTTGCGAAATCCATATCAGACAATAAGCTCCGAATTCCGTGCAACTTGCAGCTTCCGCTCTCCTTTTAATCTCCGTTTTTGCAAAACCGCGGGGGTGGATGAGGTGTTCAAGAATCAGAAGTTTACCAAGAGACAGTAGGGGGCAACTCACTCCTTTTCGCACTTTAACATCTCAAGTATCAGATTTTCCAATTTCGAGTACGGATCGGCTGTAGTAGACTCCCTCAGAGCAAATATTGTGAAACAAGTCATCAGCGATGACACATTTCAAGTTGCTGAACACTTGAATTGGACGGGGGGTGAAGAAGGGGTGAGGGGGTAGATCCTGACTGATCGAATGGCTTCAGAATCGAATTCTGAAGACGGACGTCAAGTGACCTGAAACCCAGGAACCTGAGAAACTGAAGAACCTGACAATGAGAGAGTTCTAGCTCAAATTAGCTCAAATTATGGGCTATCATCGTGAAATGACATCAAGACTTTAGAATCTAGCTCCAAGGCTATTCAGAATCGCTTCTAGAAGACGTCACGTCATCTGAAGGCCAGAAGCCCAGCAACCTAACAAACCAAAACTCCAAATTCACCGAACAGAATGACTAAAAATAGAGACTTGCTGAATTGGATGGACAATGGACACAATACCATTTGTTTACATCTCTAGAACAAATCACCTGACATCTCATCTCATCTGGACTGACTGAGTCTGCTGAATTCATCAGAAGATGTCCGTCCGTGATGTCATGGATAAACACAGCTCTTCCCAAGGGGTGTCGGGGTGTCTAGTCTGTCCCAGTCGGCCGCCATATCCAGCCATACCAAACTGTCACCTCTAATCTAATCACTAATCACCGTATCAACAAAACACGAGTGTTTTGTTTTGGCTTATCAGTCAATATCAATTACAATTAAAGTCGAATCGAATTGATCTATTTTCGGTTTTCGACGAGACGCGGCAAGTAGATCAAATGAATGCGAATGGTGAATGCGAATGTGAACTGGACTAGACTGACCGAATGCGAAATTCAACAGCAGAAGACTCCACCTCCCATGGATACTGTCTTCTGTTTTGATTAGCCCCCCTCGTTGCCTCCAAGGGGCCTCCAAGGGGGCAATGAGGGGGGAGGGGGGAGGGGCCACACCCAAATTATGGCTCGACACCTAATCGTGTTAACGTGTTAAACACACACAGAGAACTGATAAGACGACGTTCTCCTTCTCCTTCCCTTGATTACGTCATCGGGCCATTCTATGCTACAGTAATCCTCTCCCCTCGAGAATCGAATTAGTCAAAGAGAGAAGCCAACAAGGTGTTTAGGCCACACCCTGTCCTGTTTTCGGTCCCCCCTCCCCTACGTCCCTACGTCACAAGTTCCCGCTCTAATGTGCGCCATGCCACAACGTCTGCAATTAGGAAGGGGAGACAAGAGAGAATGACCTCCCGATGATGGGAGAAGAAATTCAGAAGAGTGTGGACGTAGACGAAAACAAAAGAATTCTGCGAATTCATCCTTCTTTTTGCAGATACGTCGGCAGCGACGTGTGCGGATTCATCGGAACAACCACCGAGGAGTTGTGCTTGAGATGGCAGCAGATGGGCGCCTTCCACTCCTTCTTCAGGTCAGTTGGAGGGATTCTGAAGGCTTTTGAAGGATCTAGACAATTCTAGATGGCTTCAGAAGCTCACTTCGTTTCCATCTAACCTACCCAAAGCTCTAGATGAGAATCCTCCCCGAGACCCGTCTAGAATGCCTCCAGAATGTCTATCCCGTCATCTTCCTACCTACCGTAACCCAATTTCCCATTCTATTTCTGTCCTGTACCATAACATTGTCTGCAATTTGGTCGAATTTGCCGAAAAAAGGACACCCGTATGTCATTCTTCTGGTCGCTCCGTTCCAGTTCCCCTCCAACAAAAGATCATCGATCTATTACAGTATCCCCCCCCCTCACTCCATTCCATTCCAGAAACCACAACACAATCGGCGCCCCTGCTCAGGATCCAGCTGTCTGGCCGTCCGTCACCGCTGCGACCAAAAAGGCCAACTTGTTCCGTTACCAGTATCTACCGTATCTCTTCAGGTACCGTAATCCTAATCCTAATCTCGATCCTAATGAACCCGTAAATGGTCTTCCAGCCTGCACTTCGCCGCTTCCAAAGACGGTGCTACCGTAATCCGTCCCGTCTTCTTCGAGTTCCCATCCGACGCCGAGACCTTCAATCTCGGCTATCA
>LR563680.1:0-17241 GCA_900536345.3 Caenorhabditis sp. 39 LS-2015 | reverse complement strand
AGGGAGAGCATGTTATCAGTGTTATCACACTACTATTAGTCGAGAAAACTACCTGAAACTGAGCACAATAGCCTGATTTCCATTGAGAACTGCTGTGTATGCCGAGCAGATGTCGTCTTTGGTCGAGTCGCATTTGACGTTTAATTGACGGCGCAACTGGAAATTAATGGGGGGTACGGTAGGGTTACTGTAGGTTACGGTAGCTCTAAATTTGAAAATATATAAGAAGTCAAAGTGATTACCATCGATCGTTTTTTAACTTTTTCAAAATTCGATGAAAATGTAAAAAATAATCAGTCTCCCACTGTAAATCGACACTTTCGGTTAATTCAACCTTGCTCAACTTTCAAAAATTATATCTCCGCAACGGTAAGAGATATCAAAAAGTAATCAACTGCAAAAATACGCAGAATATTAAGGGCTACAATTTGTTAGTTGACAGTTTTTTGATATCTCTGACCGTCTTTGAGATATATGCCAAAATGCATGTTACCCACTGCCAGTACTGTATATTTTCATACTGTTTCAAGAAATGTTCATAAATATTCAAATTATATAATTTTGATGTTTCTTTTTTCATGTTGAATTCAATATAATAAATAATTGTTTTATTTTTTTTCAATGTCTATCCCAAAATTCGCTGGAAATGTCAAAAGGAATCAGTCTACTACCGTAAATCGACTCCTCCAGTCAATATCAACTTTCAAAAATTATATCTCCGCAACGGTAAGAGATATCAAAAAGTTGTCAACTGCAAAAATACGTAAAATAACCAGGGCTACAATTTGTTAGTTGACAGTTTTTTTAATATCTCTTACCCTTTCCGAGATATATGCAAAAATGCATGTTTCCTACTGCCAGTTCTGCATTTTTTCACTGTTTCAAGGAATTTAGGTAAAAATTCAAGTTTCATACATTTTGGTATATCATTTGTTGTGAGGCGTTGAGTTTTAAACTTATTGCTAGGTAAGAAATCCGGTAATATTACTGTAGACTAGGGTTACGGTAGTATTCGTGGAAACGGTACTGTGCACATTTTCAGTTTCTGTTTCAGGGAATCCTGTTCAATTTGTGGCATTGAAAATTTGTGTTCAGACGTAACTAAATTTTTCGAAGTTTTGTTTAACTGTAAGGTTACTGTAGGATTACTGTAGCTTTAAACTCTCATTTTGGCTATTTTCCTAAACTCCGCTGTTTAAGGAAAAAATTATTACTGGACTTTTGCATCGAGAAATGTTGATTTCTGAGTAGGACCCGATTAAATTACGCTGGATTACTGTAGCTTAGGATACTGTAAGTCATTTTAGATTACTGTACAAGTTTCGTTTTGACTCCCTTATGTTTGCTTAGATTCTCCTCACAGTTTCAAAAAGTCTTAAAAATGGAAACGGCCGTCATCTAAATGTTGTGACACCAGATGTTGTTATCCATTTCCACCACCTACCGTATCCCATTCCTCACCTGAGCATTGCTGAATTTCGCCGACAGACAAGTCTGCGGATTGCTGGAATACGCGGCAGCTGCCAACGGGAAGAAGTTGTTGCGGGCGACATTGTCATCGTAGGTGGCGAACGCTGGAAGGATTTGATAGTGATAACGGCACGGCATATTCATCGGGCGCAACTACGCTCGACGACCTGCACATCTAACTTTTGGGCGGGAATTCGAAAACTAAGTTTTTGGGGTAAAAAAGAACTTGAAAAACGGATTTTTCTGCATTTCAATTTCACAAATGAACAATTCCGCACAAAAAAGTGAAGAATCGATCACATTTGAACATTTTTAAGGACAATTATTGATTTTTCGCCATGTTGTTGACAAAAAGTGCATTTTTCGGTGCCAGTGTTTGCAGACTTTGCACCAAAATATTTAGCAATGCAAGCGTGCTCTTTTGCAAAAGTTAGGACTTTCGGACAATTTTTAGCTATTCGCTGCGTAGCGACACAGTTATTTTTCGATACGGTACGGTGTCGTCGCGCCTTTTGTGGAGGGTTTGTTCTCGACAACATGACGTGAAGGGGGGATAAAAGAGAAAATTGACGTTCAAAATCCCCAAAACATTCTTATAGCTGCACCGGATATTTCACAATGCGACTTTTC
The DNA here is from genome assembly GCA_900536345.3 of Caenorhabditis sp. 39 LS-2015. NCBI lineage: Eukaryota > Metazoa > Nematoda > Chromadorea > Rhabditida > Rhabditidae > Caenorhabditis > Caenorhabditis waitukubuli. The sequence goes on along the minus strand of LR563680.1, from coordinate 15,141 downwards.
GCAACTGTAACGTTTCGCAACTCTTATAAAGTCTGATGAAATAAAATAGACAGTTTCAAGTGGAAGATTGAATTATTTTGACTGATTTTCCGGGTAATTGGAATTAGGATTGCGTTTGCTGTTAACCTACCGTTTCAGAGTCCTAATAACTTCAAACTAGTGATTCCAATTTGATAAATATTTCCGGATCAAACTTTCCAAAAAATTCCCCCAACTCACCACCAACCGGATCCACAATAACACGTGCTTCGGACATCAGCACGAGCACTCCAAAACACACGAAAAGAGACAGCATTTCGGGGAATGGAATGACTCTCTCTTCGCCAGGCAAAGTGCGGGTTTTATGCTTTTCCGTTTCCATGTGGTGATAAGGTGATAAGGATGGCAGTTTAATGGGGGAAGACGGAGAGTTTTATGAACATCAGGCACATCTGACGGCAACGAAAAATTGGGAAATTTCGTTCCGGGAATCGAGAAAAGTCACAGTCACGGTTGAAGTTGGGGTTTGTGACTTTCCGGGCATATTGAAGGCACAATTTACCCATATTATGTTACTAGACATGTCTTATCCATATTCAAGGCACACTTGACCAATCTGCCCCAAGTAACCTTTAAAAAAGCCGAGCGAGTGTCTAGGCACATTGGAGGCATCTTGAGCTCATATTTTTTGTGCCCAATGATTTGGGGGCACATTACAGACATTTTAAGCATTTTTTGAACCCATATTCAGCCCATGTTCTATCCACATCAAACTCGAAGACTGTCTATGCTATGTCTAGCGACACTTGGCCTCCTTCTAGTCATATTGAAGGCATAGCAGACACATACTTTGAGCACCATTGCTTGAGTTCAGGCGTTAGTAAAGTTTTAATTGTTTTTTCCTGTTTCACATGTGAATTTTAGGAATTTTGAGTTCCAAACTTAACAGTAAGAATGTATCAGATTTATCAACTTCAAATAGAAAAAGATTGCACTCTACAAAGTGTTTAGAGTTTGTTTACTCTTTTATCTCACAAGTCAGTAACAGTGAAAGATATCAAAAAGTCATCAACTATAAAAATATGCAGAATATCAAGGGCTACAACTTCGTAGTTGACGGTTTTTTGATATTTTTCACGGTTACTGAGTTAAAAAACAAATAACCACCTTAAAGACGGCACAAACTGCAAAAAATGACCAAAACTTACAGTTTCAGCTGATGATTTTTCATTTATTTAGTGTTGAAAAAACAATATTTGATTTGCGTTGTAAGACCTGCAAAAGTTGTCTAAACACTTATCAATATCAAAGACACATTTTGCCCATATCCTACCCATATTTCAGTTGTAACCCTTATCCTTGAAGATGGACCTTTTACTCAACAAGGATGTGCGTCGAGAGGTGCAGATAAAGGCGGACAGGAAAAAGAAGAATGTGAGGTTATAATAAGGGTCAAATGTCAGAATAAAGGCTAATTAGGTCATCCTGTCAGTTACTTACATCCCAATTGATTCTCTTGTTCTAGATCTTCACACTGCCCCCCCCCCCCTCTTCCCTGTCTTCTGCACCTATTGATGCGTGCTCCACTCCACCTTCCAGCCTCCCATCTTCACCTGCCTTCTATCTACACCTCCATGAGTATATAAGGAGTCGTCTTCCCCCATTCCACATTATTCTTGCAATTCTCTATCGTCTAGTGAATACTCCTGTTGCTCTTCTAAAAGAATGTCTTCCCAAAGTAAGTCTATTCCCTTTCATCCTTCCCTCACTCTCTCTCTTCTCCTTCCAGACGTCAATTCTTCCTCTGCCACCATCCAGTTCCAGGACAAAAAGGAAATTGTTGAAAAGGTCCAAACTAACTTGGCCAAGGTCAACGAGCTCCTCCAGACCGCTCAAACCGAAAAGGCCCAGTTGGTTGCCCGACTCGACGAAGATAACGAATTGGTGATGGAATCCAATCGAATCTTCAATCAATTGGAAGCGTTGAAGGAGAAAATGGGACGCGACGCTTTCCGGGAAGCGGGTCTCGTCGATGAGCAGATCCAGATGTACATTGATTGCACGATGAAGAGCTGCTCGTTCCTCGTAGATACCATCCAAGAACTCGCAAACAACCAGGAGGTTCGCAAAGAAGCGCAGGAGCTCAAGGAGCTGTATGAGGCTCTATTGCAGGTTTCTCAATTGTGAATTCGACATTTTTGTTTTGATAATATTTGTTTTATTTTCATGCATTGATTTTTGTTGAAACTCGTTTTTTTGACTGTTTACACATAATAAACCCTCGATTCAATGAAAAACTGAGTTCTTGTTATTCATCTCTGTCAATCTTTTCCCCTCCCCAATGTTTTACAGCATTGGCCTGAAATTATGCCTAAAAGCTGGCCTAGATGTGAAAATTTTACAAAAGTTCAGCAAAATTCGGAAAAATCGCGGGAAATTTCAAAAAGTAATCAGACTCCCACCGTAAATCGACACCTTCAGTCAATCCAACCTAGCTTAACTTTGTTGAAGCTTATCTCTGTAGTGATAAAAGATATCAAAAAGTTGTCAATTGCAAAAACACGCAAAATATCAAGGACTACAACTTTTTAATTGACATTTTCTTGATATCTCTTACCGTTTTTGAGATATATGCCAATTTAGAAATTTGCTAATTTTGTAGACAGTAGATACTGCAAAACTGACCAAAATTCACAGTTTCAGCTGGAGATTTTGGATTCATTCAGTATTGAAAAATTGATGTTACATGGGTTTCATTTCCAAATAAAAATCCTGCAATCTTAACACTGTTTTATCTGTCAAATTTAGTTTTTTTTAAATCTTTTTCGTACGTTTTTTTTTTCAAAATTTGTGAAAAACTCGTGTTTTTAGTGGGGTTTGCCTTGGTTTTTAGAAAAATGGAACTTTTTGGAATAAAAATTGGTTTCGAATTTGAGATATCCGTAGAGATTAAACAATCTTTCAATTGCTTGACTTTTTTCTAATTGTAAGATTAACAAAAAAAAATCTAAAAATTTCGAGAAAACTGGTCAAATCGGCTACGTAAATCGACACTTACCGTAATCAGAGCTTGCTTATCTTTGACAAAACGTAACTCTGTAGTGATGAGAGATATCAAAAAGTGGTCAATTGCGAAAATACGCAAAATATCAAGGGCTACAATTTGTTAGTTGACCGTTTTTTGATATCTTTTATCTTTACCGAGATATATGCCAAAATAGGAATTAGCCTCTTTGTAAACTGAAAAAATTTACAAAGTTTACAGTTTCAGCTGATGATTTTGGACTCATTCAGTTTTGAGAAATTGATGACGTTTAGTTAAATCCATTTTCAAATAAAAGTCCTACAAACGTCATCGGAAAACCTATCAATATCAAAGGCATATCTTACCCACATCCTGGATATATTTCATTTCCTTGAAAATGGATTGATAATATTTAGAGATAACGGTTTCATTCTCTCCCCAAATCTTCTCAAAACGTGACCACATTGAAGGCATATTCGACCAATTTCCCCGTCATTCTTTCATCTGTTTCTGTTAAACTTTCCCTCCACAACAATGCAACCTCGCTCCATTGATCTCTACCTCCTTTTTTCCCAAATCCCATTGTCCTTTTCCACTGTCCTTGCTTCTCCTTCTGCTTCCCTTCAATTATTATCCATTCGGAATGAAATTGTATAGTAGCCGAAGAGAAAAAGAGAAAGAGAAAGTGAAAAAGAAGGATGGACAGGTGTTTTTTTGGGGAAATCGAAACGACGCCAACCAAGGTGACCATTCGAAGGGTGTGATTTATGGGAAATCGGAGAGAAAAGACATTCACCCACTTTTTGCTGCTTTCGTTTTGTTGGATTTGCACTTTAATGGGTGGGTTTGGTGGCAGAAAGGAAGGACAGGCCCGGATATGGTACTCAATTTTAGGCTTGAGCTGTGGAAAACACTGATTATTTTGGAAATCGTAAGAGATACCAAAAAACTGTCAACTAGAGAATTGTAGCTCTTAAAATTTTGCGCATTTTTGCAGTTGATCATTTAATGATACCTCTTAATGTTTTGGAGATATTAAACGGAGAAGCTAAGGTGCATCTCAGCAGCTGCGAACATGGTGCGTCGACTGATACGTGTTAAAATGTGTCTATATCTCAGGTTGCGATGAGAGATATCAAAAAATGGTCAACTCTGAAGTTGTAGCGATTTATAATTTGCGTATTTTTGTAGTTGACTACTTCTTGATATCTCTTATTCTAATTGAGATATGGCTGCTTGAAAAGAAGGATTTTCGGAGAAGCATAGGTGTCGATTTACGGAGTGCTCCTTGCGCTTTTACACATTTCTTTTGGTTTTTTTTTCGGTTTTTTTGTTTAATTTAGTTGTTCTGTCTTTCTTTGCACGTATTTTTCTCAAAATTTATGAGAAAATTACGTTTTTAGCGACGCTGTCTCGAAAATTAGGGAAGATCAAACTTTTTGGAATAAAAATCGGTTTCGAGTATGAGATATTACTGGAAATATTTAAAACATTTGGTTATTGGTTTGGTTTTTCTAAAATTCAAAAAAAAACGCTGAAAATTTCGAAAAAATTCGCCAAATTGGCTGCAGTTGACCATTTTTTGATATCTCTCATCACTACCAAGATATAACCTGATAAAAGATAGATGCCTCTCCTGCTCTTTACCCCTTCATTCCCAACCCTTCCTGCTCAACTTTCCCTTTCCTTTCAATTTCCCCTTCAACCTGAATGTATCTGACTCACAATCCACCATCACAATACACTATGAATACAATCAGTGTTCTGCTCACCTGCCACGTCATGGGCGGTATGTGTCTACACTCTCATTCAAACACAAACCCGTTCGACCTTATGGTATATGCTCATTTTCTGTCCATCGGGCGCCTCGCCAGGTGTTTTTTGAAGGCGAAGGAAGGGAACGGAAGAGAAAGCGGCGGAAGAACAAAAAGAGAGAAAAGAGGAGGAGAGGGGGTCATTTGATGGGGGAGAAGAGGGGTTGGGAACGATCTGGGAATGCGGTCGGATAGGCGGCATTGAGGAGGGAAAAGAGGGTGGGAAAATGTGAGAGAAAAGGGTTCGAGTAGTTTTCCTTATGCTGTTAAAGCCCGATTAGAAAATGTTAACTTTGAGTTATTTTTGTTTTCCTTGAAACAGAAACCAATTGCAACTAATTCCCGATAGGATCGGTGAAACTGTGGCGCGCTCACAACTTCAACAAAACATTTTTTTTCGAGACGACGGGGACAAATTAAAACGTTGTCCCTCAAAATACTCTTATTCTTGGCTAAAACGGGTAATAAAGAGGAATTTGAAGTTGTATGCAGAGGAATGGGGTTTTTAAAGTTCATTAAATTGTGAAAAATTGAATAGTTTTTTCACGTTTTTTTTTTGAAACTGAAGTTTTTTTTTCATGCGTAATTTTCATTGAAACAGGGACATGGCATTTTGATGGAGAACGGTTCGATTTTCAGAATTCACAAGTCAGAGTTTAACTATTATTTTTTGATCCAGTTGAAACACAAGCCGAATTAATGCAGAGGCACCCTGGTGAAACTGCAACATTTTCAAAATTATTCTTCCTAACTTCAAGGTTTGATTATCAAAAAGTTGCTGCTCAGAAGGCTTTGATTTCTGACTGAAACAGAAAACGAAATGCGATTTGAAGTAGTGGACAGAACCGCGGCACTTTTGAACAACAGGGAAGGATTGCCAAAGTGGTTTTTTCTAGATAACTTTTTTCTAGTAATCCTACTAGAAAACAATAATACCTTGAAAAGCCACTTTGGCAAACCTTTTTGACTAGCACTGTATTTATTTTCTACAACGATTTGTTGAGAAACATCGAAGTATGTATTAGATTTTCAATCTGAAACTGCAAAGATTATGGGGAAAAAGAGAAAGAGGAGATTCTCGTCAATCTTGAGTATGTAATGTAGAACGTGCTGAGCATGCTGAGCAATATTTTCAGAGTGTTTTGCAAAGATTTTCCCAAAAAATTATCAAAACTTGGATGCTCTGCGTCCGCTCTTCTCGAGGATGGGCGCCTCGCCCCCAGAACGACTGAAACGCGTCATTACGGAAAAGTAAGGTTCTATAATCGCCTTTTAAACGTTTTTTGAATATCAATCTAGAAGTTCTGTTAATTTTTCACTGGTTTCCGTGTGTAACAGTACACCAAGACACGATTAACATGAATCACCTACCACAACCTTATTTTCCATTTGAAACGGAAATTAATAAAACTGCAAAGTGCTTTTTGTATGGGAGCATTGAAAAAGAAAAGTGGAAACGTGTAATATCTCACTTGAAACTGAAATCTTCTGGATGGCTCCAGAGAAAAAACAAAAGAAGGCAGCTAAATAACTCACGAAGAAACAAAACAATATCAACTTTGAACCAGGAAGTAAACGTTTTGAAACAGAAAATTTCAAAAATCATCTCATAACGAAACCAGCAAAACTTGTTGTGCATTTTTAAGACATATTCTACCCGAAATTTTTTGCTTTTTTTCGATTAATGTTAGCAATATTTCGTTAAGCTAAAAAAGATGTACATTTTCCCCTTGAAAATAAACATTTTTCAAAATCGCAACACAGCAATCTGCCCTGTCGACATTCATCAATCCACCCATATTGTAGGCACATTTAGCATATTACACATGTATTTATGGGCCAAATATGCCTTGGGAATGATTATGAGTTCAGTGTTGAAACTAAATTTGAAAACTTTCTGTTTCAAAGGAAGGAAATATTTCACTCGATTTTTTTATTTTTTTATTGTTCTTTGTTTTAAAAACAGTTTGATTCACAAAAATATATAATTTTTTAACCAGATAAGAAAATTCGCTGAATTGAATTCCGATCTAAACCAAAAATTCAATACGCCCTTGAAACGTTAAATAATTGAAATTAACTTTTTTTTTGTTTTTATTTTGACATGTAACTCTAAAACGGTAAGACATATCGAAAAACTGTCAACTAAGAAGTTGTAGCCCTTGAAATTTTGCGTATTTTTGTAGTTGACTGTTTTTTGATATCTCTTACCGCTACCGAGATACATGTCAAAATACACGCATACTTTCAAAGCTCACCCATCAATGACACCTTACCAACTGCTATGGCAACATCCTGACAAACGATTCGAAATCTTTAAATCCATATTAGTTTCGGCTCGAGTTCAGGACGATGTCATAACGCTGATAACATAGGAAACACGCAGATCTTTAGAATAGGATTACTGTAGTTTAAATGGATTCAGAAGGTCATCCGAAGCAGTCAGAAGCCGCAGAATGACTACCGATCGTCGCTGTTCGCCAGCCCTTTTTATCGCCATCGACGAGAGATCGTAATAAGCGAGAGACGCAGACATCGGAATGGAAAGGGCGCCGGACAGACTGACTCCGCCCACTTTTGGAAGGATAATGTGCTCGTTGCGGACGGGCGGGACGAAGGGAAAGGGTAGGTTGAGGGGGGAAGGGAAGGAACAGATGAGGGGAAGATGATGATGTGGACCGAGGAGGAAAAGGACACGATTTATGCGAAGTGGCAGGGAAATTGATGTGGAACGGAGGGGATTTGAGGGGAGAAGAGGAAATAACAAATTGGGTACGGTAGATGGAAAAGCAGAGAGAAAATTGGGAAATTGAAGCAGAAGCTGGAGATTTTTTTTTTCGAGACCCAATATATTTTTTCTGTTTCACACTGATTAGGAATAGCTTACGGTTCAAATCTTACTACTCGGTTAGAAACTTCAAACCTGCTTAAAGGAAGACGGACACAAAAAATACTTGATTTCATATGAAAGTCACAGATGAGACATGCTCACGGCGTGTAAATCGAATCGCTTAAGCGTTGCAAATTCAAACGACGTTTTTCGCGGGAAAAGCAATTGTTTTATGCGTTCCTCAAATTGTAAGAGTTGCGATTCAAACGTGGCTTGCTCGTGGCTTGCTAATTTTTAATTTTATTTCGAAATCACTGATTTTTTAGTTTTTTGTCGGTTTTTTTAAAGATTTTCATGTATGTTTCGAGTGAAAATGCTTCGTTCAAATCGTTTTTAAGCATTTTCACTCGAAAAATTCATGAAAATCGTAAAAAGCCGACAAAAACTAAAAAGTCTGTGATTTCGAAATAAAATTAAAAATTAGCAAGCCACGCCCCTTCCACCGTAGTTTTTTATTTTCGTGGCGGGACGCCATTCTGTGTTTGAATCGCAACTCTTACCATTTGAGGAACGCATAATATTCACACAGAGAACATTGGGAAATGGAAGCAAGAATTGGCGGTTTTCGTTTTGAGACCCAATATATTTTTCGGTTTCACAATGAATAGTCTACGGTTCAAATCTTGCTCCTTGAATACGCCATTGAACTTGTTTTGAAGGCGATTAGTTACTGAAATTCCAATTTAAACTTTTCTAAATCACGATAGTTTCACATATTCCCACCAATTTGCTCATATTTTTGGTGAGATACAGTTACGGCTCTAGGAAGCATGTATAATGCCGCTTATCTCAAAAATGGTGAAAGATTTTAAAAAATGGCCAACTACAAAAATACGCAAAATTTTGAAGGGTAAAACTTCCTAGTTGACAGTTTTTTGATATCATTTACCGTTTCTGAGATATATGTTAAAAAGCATGCGATGAGTTGCAGGTTGTTTAAAATACGGACAATAAGCTTTTTTTGCATTGTGAATGTCAGAAATGAACGGAATTTCGACAAAATACTGCCTAGCAGCATCTAAATTTATTTCATGTCGCTTCCAAATTACTCCTTTCACTGTCAGATTCTGACTTCCAAAACCGTGTCATTCTGCTTCTCTGCTCAACACATGGAGTAATGGCAATAAAGCGATTCGCGCATTTTAAGAGTTATCTCAGAAACAGTAAAAGATTTTGAGAAACTTTTAACCGTTAAAAGAAATATCGAATTCTACACACAATTTGATATGAAAGAATCAAAATCAGAAATTGAGTAAAGAAATTGACCGTTTGCTGAAACAGTACGCAAGTATGTTTGTGTTTTTTGACATGTAAATCTGTAACGGAAAGAGATATCAAAAAACGGTCAACTAACAAATTGTAGTCCTTGATATTTAGCGTATTTTTGCAGTTGACCACTTTTTGATAGCTCTTATCACTACAGAGATAAGTTTTATCAAAGTTAAGCTAGGTTTGTTGAGCTAGTTCGGGAGGTGTCGATTTATGGTGGGAGTCGGTTATTTTTTGAAATTTTCCGCCATTTTTCCCGATTTTTTATAAAATATTCACAATCAAAATTAGTTTTTAAAAACACTCTATTGGCATAGCTTCACAAGTTCCAAATTTTCCTTCTTGACCAATGCTGTAAACCATTGGAAAATGGAAAAAGTTGACAGAGAACAAGAACTCACAATCAGTTTTCGTTGAAATTTTTATTATACGAAGAAAATTTACAGTTCAAATCAAAATATCAAAACAAAAATCTTCAAATCACATTTCCAATAGAGCCTCATACCGCTTCTTGAGCTTCTCCGCTTCTTCTAGAACCTTCTCGTTTTTTGCGAGTTCATTCGTCACAGTTACGACGGAGAACAAGCTCTGCATCTTCTCGACTTGCATCAGCATCTGTTCAGGCACCAGACCCGCCTCTCCGAAAGCCTCGAGTCCCATTTTCTTTTTCAACTCTTCCAAATCCTTGTTGATTCGATTGGAATCCTCCACCAATTCTTGATACTTTCCCAGTCGATCGGTCAGCTGAGCCTTTTCGGCTTGAGTGGCCTGGAGATGCACATTCAGTTTGTCCAAGTTTGCTTGCACTTTTCCAATCATTTCGATTTTCTCCTGGTCTTGCATGGTAGCAAAGAAAGAGTTAATACCTGAAAGAAGAAGAGGATGAGTGAGGGAAGAATAGATTCAGAAGGGAGACGGGAAGGGGGGGGAATAAACTTACTTTGTGAAGACATTCTTTCGAGAGAGCAGCAGAAGTGGTCACTAGACGATGCAATGCAAGAAGAGAAGAATGATGTGGAATGGGGGAAAGACGACTCCTTATATACCAATGGAGGTGTAGATAGAAGGCAGGTGAAGATGGGAGGCTGGAAGGTGGAGTGGAGCGCGCATCGATAGGTGCAGAAGACAGGAGAGAGGGAGGGGGGCTGTGTGAAGATCTAGAACAAGAGAATCAATTGGGATGTAAGTAACTGACAGGATGACCTAATTAACCTTTATTCTGACATTTGACACTTATTATAACCTCCTCTTCTTCTTCTTCCTTTCCGCCGTTATCTGCACCTATCGATGGGTGCTCCACTCCGCCTTCCAGCCTCCCATTTTCACCTGCCTTCTACACCTCCATGAGTATATAAGGAGTCGTCTTTCCCCCATTCCACATTATTCTTCTTTTCTTCCAATCCACCGTCCAACGATCCATCTACTCTCTTCTAAATAATGTCTGCTCAAAGTAAGTCTATTCCCTTCACCTCCATCTCCCCTCGAATTCCCTCACTCATCCTCTTTTCCTTTCAGACACTAATGCTTCCTCTGCTGCCGTCCAATCCCAGATGAGTATGGAAATTATTGAAGAAGTCCAAGCGAACTTGGCCAGGCTCAATGCGCAACTCCAGGCCGCACAAGAAGAAAAGGTTCAGTTGACTGAGCGACTGGAAAAGGACCAACAGTTGCTCGACGAATCCACTCAAGTGTCCAACAATATGAACGCTTTGAAGATGAAAATGGGCACCGATGCGTTCCGAGATGCAGGTCTGTACCTTGAATACGTGAAGTTGCAAATGGACGTTCTGAAAATCTGTTGCTTCATTGTCAACACGAGGAGGGAAATCGCCAACAACGAGAAGGTCCTAAAAGAAGGAGAAGAGCTGAAGAAGCAGTATGAGGCATTTCTTCAGAAGTGAACTCACTCGGGATGCTCAATTTTTATTTTTTTCGGTTGCTGTTTAATAAATATTTTATAAAATGTGAAACAGTGTTCCTCATTCTTCCACTTCTCCATCGTCTAGTTTTTAGACCAATTCTGATGCTCTTTTGAAAGAATTTCCGCTCAAATTATGAGTTCCTCTAGAAGAATCTTCTTTCCGCTCAAAATTATTTGAAAAATGTCGAAAATCCAAAACTGTCATCGTCATAAAATCCATAAATCCACCAGAAAACCGCGCCGCACACTTGCAAACGCCCTTGGCTCCGCCTATTTTTCTGTGCGGCGTTCGGAAAAATTGAATTTCCCTCGCAGACATCTGTTGTCAAGGCGATTTTCGAAGATTTCTAGCGTAAAATTCATTGTTTTTCTGTTACAAATTGATAAAAATTTAGATTCTATTGATTTTTATCGATTTCAGGAGCGGAATAACCAATAAATCCAGCAGAAATGGGCAGAAAGAAGAAGAAGATCGACAAGCCGTGGTGTTGGTGAGCTTTTGCACTGTTTTTTCCTAGTTTTACATAGAAATCAGTTGAAATTAGCACAATGCTAATGTTTTTTTAGGTATTGTAACCGAGAATTCGACGATGAGAAGATTCTAATTCAACATCAAAAAGCGAAACACTTCAAATGTCATATATGCCATAAAAAGCTGTTCAGCGGACCCGGATTATCGATTCATTGCATGCAGGTGAGTCATTTTTCTTATTTTAGAAACAAATTCTAATAATAAAACAGTTATTTATTGATTTTTCGATTTCTTGCAGGTTCACAAGGAAACTATCGACAAAATCCCAGCGGCGGCCAACGGACGAGACAATATTCATGTGGAAATCTACGGAATGCAGGGTATTCCCGCGGGAGCATATCGAGGAGCTGCCGATGAGGAACCAGATGAGAAGCGGTCGAGGATAGAGCCGCCGCCGCCGATGCCGACTCCGATGCCGTTCCCGCAGCATTTCCCGTCGTTTGGAATGCCGCCGATGCCTTCTGGTAGGGATTTTCTTTAATTTCAGATGAACATTTATGCTTTTCATTGATTTTTCTAATTGGGGAAGTCAAAAGTCAGCTTAAAATTTGTTTTTCCTAACAATAAGCTGAAAAAAGCAAATTTTTCTGGAGTTTTATCGATTTTCCCCAACTCTCTTCGTTGCAGGACCTCCACCACCACAAATGGGCTACGGAATGCCTCCGGGAATGCCACCCGGAATGATTCCACCGCCACACGGAATGCCCGGTGCCTATCCGCCACCGCATTCCGCTTATCCAGGAGCTCCGCCACCAGGAGTCTACATGCCGCCGCCCGGAATGCCCGGAGCATATCCGCCGCCGCGTCCAGCGATGGGAATGCCGCCGATGGGTATTCCGGGAGGTCATGGAGGCCCGCCGATGGGGGGACCGCCGGGAATGCACGGAGGACCACCGATGGGAATGCCAGGAGGTCATGGACCACCCGGAGGACCTCCGCAGAGGAGCAGATTCGATCAGCCGACTGAGGATCGATGGGGAGGACCGCCGGCACGAGGAGTTCCGCGGACGCCGCCGTATGAGAATGGACAAGGTATGGGTTGAATTTTGGGGCGATAACAGAAGGAATTTACTCGGCGGTCTAACTTTTGTGAAAGCTAGGCCATGGCGTCATTCTCAATTTTCCAGATCCCCAAGACTACGGAAGACACGACGACGGCGGCGGTGGTGCTTACCATAGTCAAGGCGATTATGATGATCGATACAGAGAAAGAGATGCCGCTGGGCCAGGAAGCAGCAGATTCGATCCGGTCAAGACCGAAGTTGATGTGAGATTTTTCAAAATTTCCGGAAAATTTGCAATTTCTTCGATTTTCAGCAGCAGCAACAGTCAGTGCTCTCCGCGACCGCCCATGCTTCCGCTGCGGCTGCCGCAGTCGTCGCGTCGAAATTGGGCTCCCGAACCAGAATTGTGCATCCGGACGATCACGCGCTATCACTGGAGGAACGCCGCACCAAGATGCTCTTCGAGAAACGCACCACCAATTCTTATCACTGAGGAGGAGCCATCTCCATCTCTCTTCTATGTTCCTTTGTCCATTTCTTTTTATTCCAATCCCATAACTTTTGTTTCTTTCTCCTTCTGTGGTCTTTTCCACTCGAGACCCATCTCTAAAATCTCCCTTCGTTTTCTCTTAAAACTCTGAAGATTCCCCCCAATTTTCCGTCCCCCGCTTATACTATTTATATGATTAATTTTGCGCGCTGTTTCCGTCCGATTCCACTGAAAACATGGTTTTATCAGTTTCAATTATAAATTATCACCCAGAAACGCAACGAAATTGATAGGAAAGGATAGGAAGTAGAAGTAGGGGGAAAAAGTAAGATTATGCTCGGAAACCCGGAAAGAATAGCGAAAAAAATTGGTAAAATCTCTAACTTGATACATGAAAAAACGCGAAAAAATAGTAGGGAAATGCAATAAGTTAAAAAGTGAATTTTTGAAATTATCATGAAAATGACTAATTTTTCGAGTAAATAAAGAAAACAAAAATGCGCTAATCAGCTCTAATCCTCATCGACGAACGAGATGGTTCCGGCGTTTTTCATATATCTTTTGTAGCGTTTATACTTTCCGGATTGAGCCATTTTCTCCTGATCCGCCGCATCTTTTTCCGTTTTGTAGGCTACCGCATTCGCTTTTATCCAGCATTCTCGCTCGAACATCTCATCGATATCCACGTCGGTGAAGCGCTGAAAATTCAGAATTTGAAAAGATATTATGCGTTCCTCAAATCGTAAGAGTTGCGATTCAAACGCAGAACGGCGTCCCGCCACGAAAATAAAAAACTACGGTGGAAGGGGCGTGGCTTGCAATTTTTAAATTTTATTTCGAAATCACAGATTTTTTAGTTTTTTATCGGTTTTTTACGATTTTCATTTATGTTTCGAGTGAAAATGCTTAAAAACGATTTGAACGAAGCATTTTCACTCGAAACATATTATTGTTTTCTAGCAAAATTAGCTACATGGCCTAGAAAATGCAAGCACGCGACGCGTGGGTCTCGCAGCGCTACAATAAACTTTTTTCGCCAAGTTGTTATGCGCCTTTAAAAGCGGCATACGGTTTCTAACGCAATTTCTTCGACTTTTGGGTTACTGTTTTAAAGGCGCATAACAACTTGGCGAAAAAAGTTTATTGTAGCGTTGCGAGACCCACGCGTCGCGTGTCGCGTCGCGTGCTTGCATTTTCTAGGCCATGTAGCTAATTTTGCTAGAAAACAATAATAAATACATCAAAATCGTAAAAAACTGACAAAAAACTAAAAAATCTGTGATTTCGAAAAAAAAATTAAAAATTAGCAAGCCACGCCCCTTCCACCGTAGTTTTCCATTTTCGTGGCGGGACGCCATTCTGCGTTCGAATCGCAACTCTTACGATTTGAGGAACGAATAATAATAAATGGTCTCGCACCGACTTTCCACCTTACCTGATCGAATTCCATCTGTCCCATGCCGATATACTTCCTAATCAAGTACATCTTGGCCTCCTCGTCCAATTCTTCGCCCTTAACCGAGAATCTCCAATACCAAATTGCCAGCCATTGAAAGTATCGGAAGACGGTGACGGGGAAGATGATGGTGTGCCAGGCGAACGTGTCGTAGAACGATTCGCGTTTGTAGCCGCCGCTGGAAGGAATGGGAATTTGGGAAAAGTGAGAAATTCGACGATTTCTCAATGGAGCGCAGTTTCCAATCGTTCCAAGAACTTCCAACTGTTAAAAAACTCACGTAACATCCAGATTATCAATGATGATCTGCTTGATAACAGCTTCATTATCAACTCCTTTCGTCTTCTTCAACTTTCCGTTTCTATCCATTTCCAGGAGCTAAATCAAACATAAATTTTTATAGAAAATCACTGATAACTACAGTACCCCCTTGTCGATTCCGTCCTTGATCGCCATATTTCTGAATTTTCCGACTCCAGTGGCATATTCGATGGCTTCCGAGAACTTGTGTTTGGCGGATAGGTACTGGAAATGGGAACAGAGATTTTTGAATGAAAAATTGGAAAAAAATACTTTGTTTCTTGTTAAAAATCGAAATTTTGAAATTTTGAATAGAAAACTATCTAGAAAAATTAACAAAAAATACTAGTATACTCAAACTTACTTGAAACACAGAAATCAACAAAATCGTTCCGACAATCACCAGCCGAACGTCGACTTTCGGAGCAACACGGAGACGGTAATATTGGTAGTAATTGTAG
>LR563672.1:0-17390 GCA_900536345.3 Caenorhabditis sp. 39 LS-2015 | reverse complement strand
CATGAGCATGAGCATGAGCATGAGCATGAGCATAAGCATGAGCATGAGCATGAGCATGAGCATGAGCATAAGCATGAGCATAAACATGAGCATGAGCACAAGCACCACAAACAACTCGAAAACATCAGCAAAAAACAAAATGACCTCAAGAAAACTCACAAAGTCAAATAACAGCCAACACAATAGCTCTCCGACGTCTTCTGAAACCGTACAATCGTATTCTTCAGCGGATACGTGCATTTTTGACAGCGCTCCACTGCCTTTGCCCAACTACCATCTACCGAGCCACAGGACAAAGCAATCGGCGACATCAGGTCTCCAGAAGTATCCGAAATATAGTTCTTAAGGACAAGGAGCTCAAACTGCGAGTAGGCTAGGTATCTGGCCAACAGATTCTTGATCACTGGATACAACTTCTTGTCGTCGACAAACTTCTTCTTTTTTGCCAGATTCCAGAAGATTTTCATGACGGGGACAATGAAATACGCGTTGCACTCCACCGAATGATCGTGCATCACCACCATTGAGCAGATCTGGGTCTTTATCGGTTGCGCAATGTTCCAGGCGACATTGATGGCGAATCCGGGGCAGGTGACCCAATGGAAGGTGCCTGTTCCAACATACACAATATCTCCGGGCTCTTGGACAAACTTCTGAAGCGGCATACCACCCCACTTGTATTTCTTCCCGGGGTTCCTCACAGCATCCTCACTCGGCCAGAACCCTCCGTAAATGTTCTGGTTCTTCGACTGCAACATCTTCCTCATCCGTTCCGCAAACTCAAAGGGCACGGCGTACCAGACACATGGTGCGGGTCCCAGGTTCATGTTCAGCGAGCTCAACGCGGCGTTCTCCAGATGACCGAATGTTCGGGAGCTTGGATTCTTGAAGTACACCTGCGGCACGTTGATTCCTGGGAGGTCCTCGTCCATGTACTGGAGAAGGTCATCGGGTCCTTTGGGGCGGAGGAAGGCTGGGAGCTTGTTGAGCTCTTCGAGTTGTTTGTGGTGTTTTTGGGCGTCGGTAAGGTCGAAGTTGGTGCCAAAGTAGACACGAGGAAGGGAGAATTGGGTTTTGGGGACTTTGACTTGGCAGACTTTGCGTTTGACCTCATCGTATTCTTCCTTGGTCGCATTGGGGTTTTTCATGACGTTGAAGGCTGAAAATTGATGTTGAAAGTAGAGGTTAAGGATTAGGTTAAGGTTAGGTGAAGGCTTCGGCACCTGCACCATTTGGGGTGAGCTTAAGGTTAAGGCTAAAGTTTAGCTTAATACGGCTGTGAAGCTCAGCTCTACACTACTGATTAACCTCAAAGTTACAGCAACTCACCCTCTTTCGCCACCTCCTTCAACTGCCTCTGATACTTTACAAAATCCCGAATCGCCATCTCCGTCATCTGCCTCGTCGCCTTCCACACCTCCTTCCCATCCGACGGATCCACATTCGTCGTGGATTGCTGTGGAACCTGAGCCATACACTGAATGATAGCGTCACCTTCGGGTTCCAAAAGACTCTTCACGCTGTACAAATCCTTCTGGAAGTCGACGATCTTATCGACGTTCCGAATCAACACGATACTTGTGGAGAGCACGGTTTCTCGGAATTCTGAGCTTTCCAGCTCCTGGAGATCCTTCACAACGATGAGGCGAGTGGGTGCCATATTGGGGGATCCAGGAGAATATTTGATCTCTCGCTCCAAGAACTTTTGCTCCAGATCAACGAGCCCATGATCCAGATCCGGAAGCTGGGTGCTGTGGGAATTGGAGAATACCGTATTGACCCATGATGTTTCGGCTTCTAAGGCCTTCTCGACAATTTCCGCTCCAGAAGACTTCATCGGATTCAGGAACAGATCGCCGGCGAGTCGAAGCTTTGTGAGGTTTTCCAAAGCTGTTTTCGACTTGTTCTGTCCAATTTTTTGCACGTTTTTCACTGGTTTTGGGATGACAATCGGGTCGAAGTAGGTGTGCTCCAGGAGTCGATAGTTGTGATGATCCGGCATGTGGGTCCCGAGTGGAAGTTGGTATTCCAGCTTCTCGACGACATCCTCCTCCAATTTAGCAAGTCGGAACAGATTCGCCTTGGCTTTCGGGGAAAGTTGATGACCCGAATTTAGCTGGGACATGACACAAAGCACTGTCAACACATTCTCGGCCTTCTCATCCTGCTTCTTCTTCTCCTGACTATGCGAATCCTTCTGTGTGGTTCTGGTCTTCTTTGGCGTCCAACTGTGGTGGTGGCGAGAGCTGGACGTGCGTTTTGGACCTGGAAATTGGTCGGGATTAGGGGAGATGTCATGAGAAGAGGGGGCTTACGTCCAGAAAAGCTTTGCTCCTGGAGTTCAAGTTCCTCCTCGTTGGAGTTCGATTGGTTCATACTGTAGGTTACTGTAGGTAGCAGAGATCTGAAAATGAATACTAACTGAATTTGAAGAAGGTTAGAATTAGACGATCAGTCAAAAACTGTACGGCAAATGACAAAAATACGAGCGAGCGAGGAGCGCGCCGAGTTCCCACGCATAATCGTGTATTTTTGACCATCAAGGAGAGAGGGGAATGGGATTGCATTGTAAACAAAGGAAAAAGATATCAAAGTGGACACTACACGAGGGGTTTTTACGGGATCGGCTAAGCAAGAAAAAATTGGAAACTCTTTGAATCCCAGTATCAGTGTGGTACTCTCGGCAAAACGCTATTGTCAGTAATATTCAAACAGAAAATTACAGTTTCATTCTGAGAGCAAGGGCAAGCTGATCTAGAGGAGAAGTCACTTTTATGACGACAAAACAGGCAGGGAAGACGTGTCCAGAAGTTGTTGTGAAAAATTTTCACCGTTTCAGTTTCCAAACTTCTATGAGAAAGTAAAGTTTCGAAGATGCGTTTTGGTAACGAATTACTTTTCGAAAATGTGTGCATTATCGCTTTTCATTCTATTTTTGCTGACAGTCTGGGTTGGCTTGGGTGAGTTGATCAGGTCTCGCCAAGAGCAGAGGTGCTGGGGGAGACGCAGATAGAAAAAGAAAATACTGGTAAGGTTTGAGTTTAAAAAACAGATGAAAATACCTTTACTATCATTTGAAACTAGGTCCTAACACATTTTTGAGCAATTTTGGAAACGCTGAATTTTTTTTGTTGAAAAAATGGTACCAGATAGAGGTTGCAATTCATTTTTCTGAAAACCTCAGTTTCAAATCGTCCTTTTTCCAAATTCAAAACTTCTTCACTGTTTGGATGTTTCTATTGTCTGATTATCAAGTAATTAACTGCACCTTCATTTTGAAGTTTCTGACAGTCCAATAAGACATGTGGTCAACGAGGAAGAGAGAGAGAGGAAGAGACAGAGAGAAAGGGAAAATGGACGATAGTCTAGTCTTGAGATCAAATCAGATTAGCAAGTATTAGGCTACGAGACAATGACCCACACCATCTTTCACATAATTCTTATCAAAATGAACTTCTACTTTTGGCAAGGAGCTGAAAAACGAAAGCCGTTCGTTTACAGTCTGTTTTCAACTAGACAAAGTTTCAGATGACGTCCCTCATCTGAATCTTTACGGATCACTATGAGGATTCAGGGGTTACTAGGTCCTTCGACTATCTCGTGTTAAAATTTGAGCACAAACGGACGATTTTTGGCGGAGTTATAGCAATTTCAAGGCGGTATGCATGTGCACAGTAACATCGAAATCATTTCTGTTTCAAAGAGTCAAAAAGTGGGTAAATGTTAATCAACTAGAATTGCAAAGAGGGATTATAGTAAAATTGAAAAAACTTCCCTAATTACCAAGCAAAATCGATAAATTCATAAATCTATCTAAATTGATATCGGAAAGAGATCGTCTCGTCGGGAAGGAGAAGAGAGAGAGAGAGAGAGAGAGAGAGAGAGAGAGAGAGAGAGAGAGAGAGAGAGAGAGAGAGTGAAACGGGAAGGGAAGGGCAACAGTTGCTTGCCCTTATCCCTTCTGAGAAAACGGGGACGCATGCTGGGTGGATTGGATGGACTAGACCGCCGGGTGACACATGAGATCGATATTGTTGTGGTTGTGGTGGACCCTCTTGACCACACAATGCAATAGGTCATTCACAATTAGCAACAACAGACAGCGCCTCGTTCATGGTGCAGGTGCACCTGTCGTCCTGGATTGAGGGGGCATGACGAAGCAGACGGGTGGGTGGGGTGTCTTGGGAGGGGGGTTAATGGGGTCGGGTAAGGATGATTTGTGGGGTGGGGTCTTGTTGGTGGATCAAATGAAGAAGGTGGACGGATCGTTGAGGAGGATAGGGATTCTTCAGAAGATTTAGAGGATTCTGAAGATTTAGTTCCTTAAGATCCTGATGATCTTGAAGATCTTGAAGATCCTGAAGATCCTGAAGATTCAGAATACTCAGACCATCCTGAACCTTCCAAAGATTCCCCATTCTCCCCTGTTTCAAAAATTCCTTATCGTTGTATCAATTTTCACCTAACTTGTTCTTTTAACTTCCATTTTCCATCGTTTATGTACATAATAAATGACTTTTATTAACCACCCGTTTCAATTTTTTGATTTTTGAATAAAACAATTATCTCATCACTGTTGTTCACTGTGCTCTCTTCTTGCAAACGAATCCGATCCGATGGTAATCTCGGTGATTGTTCCATTCCATTACGCGGGGTTCTTTGATGTTCAGGGAGAGCTGTAAAATATGTATTTTTGCTAAGCACGACACTTCACAGCCGGAAAGCTTCAAAATCACGATATTTTGCTACCATGTCAGATACTAGCAGTCACGACGTTTCGCAACTAGGGAAATTTTGGAATTGCGATGTTTCGCAACAAAGGGAATCCGTTTTTGATACCAGAATACGTTAAAATGGCACCACGACAATTCGCAACCATGAAACTTGACACACTTTGCAAAAAAAGTTTTCGACAACACGTTATAACGGTAAAACGACATTTCACAACTATGAAATTTTACAACCGCGACACTTCGCAACCACACCCATATCGCTTTCAAATCCTCACCGTAACCCAATGATCCTTCTCCAAATACGCTGGCTCGCCAAACATCCACTTCGTATAATCCACCCGACTTCCATCCGTCCAACTCCAACTTCCCGTCACATTCGAGTACACCAATCCGATCCAAACCTCCATTGAATTGATATTATCTGGTTTCTGCTTTTCCAGAAAATATCTAGACAACCCAACAATGTAATCGTTTTCCTTTTCCGAATGGATTGATACCAAGCGGGCTGACTCGTTTTTACAGGTTTCCAGGGCATTTTGAAAGGGGACGAGCTCTAGATGGACCTGGAAATGAAATGATACTGAAGAACTGTGTTCAAACTAGAAATTTGCATACTTTATAGCAGAAACTGAAATTTTCAAACCGGGAATAATCCGGATCACAGAAGCCATCAGAAATCTGCGATGAGTACAAGAATAGGCAAGTCCAGAAGAGCAATCCCGAAAAAAACATGAAAAATAGGCATGCAAAGCATTTCAAATTCTGATTAGGTTTCTGACCATATTCAGACCTCTCACAACTGTTCCAAATCACAGTATCCACGGGGAAAATCGGGGGAGGTGGATATGGATCCAGATCCGGATCATAAACCTCATCGTAGAGGTAATCGTTGTAGATGTAGGTTAGTGAGTTTTGGGACATTCGGGACATTAGGAGTGGGAATGGAATGGAAGGATTTATGAACTGAAATATGAAGGAATCCATCGGTTCGTTCCCCAAGAAAAACTGGTTCTGGGGACTGCGGAAGGGGGTAGTGATTGGTGAGTCATGAAATGTTACGGGTGTTGTATTGCTCATGATTAGGAATAGATAAAATGATAAGATAAGGAATGATAACGATAACAATAACAAGTTGATGTTAGACTTCTCTCTTCAGAATCTGAACTTTAGGATCCATTAGAATCCTCAAAGCGTGGCGTCTTCAGAAGTCTTATAGCGATTGCTAGGGAGGTACCTAGGTTTTCCGGATGACGCTCGGGTTCAGAGTCCCTTAGGATCCTTTGAACGTTTCCAGAAGTCTTCCAGAAGCTTCCAAATTCCAGAAGTTACTAGAATCCTTCCAAATCTAGGAGATCTTGTCGCTTTTTTGAAATATAACTTTTAAAATTTAAAAAAACCGCCAAAAACCGTCAAAAACCGCCTATTTTTCAATTTTTTTTGTCTCTCCTCCCCCTCTCCCCCTCCCCCTTTCATCTTGACCATTCCAAATTGATAACAACTTATCAGTATCATCAACATGGCCCTTTTTTCCATCTTCTCCTCCTTCTTCTCATTCTCCTTCTTCTTCTTCCTCTTCACCTTCCCTCTCCCCCTAGATTCCCGTGAGATCAAGGTCTACAACCGCTGCCCGTTCACCACCTGGGCAGCGATTCAAGGACCTGGAAATCCTGCTGGCGGGGGATTCAAGTTGGATTCCGAGCAGACCAAGAGTATATTTGTGGATGAAGACTGGTCGGGTGGCAAGATATGGCCGAGGACTCATTGTGATAAGAGGATGAGTTGCGAGACGGGCGGTTGTGGGGTGAGGAAGGGCGCTCTATTGCCAAAATCTAGAAATAACGGTTTCAGAGCAATGTGCAATGCAATGGGGCCAGTGGAGCAGCGCCGTTCACCCTGGCTCAGATTTCACTTGCCGAACCAGATGATGATGCGGCCATGGACATGTACAATGTGTCACTGGCCAACGGGTATAATATCCCGGTGCTAATAGATGCTTATGGTGGAGATGGACTTTGTGGGAGAGCCGGGGGATGTGTGGAGGATCCGAATGAGCGTTGCAAAGCGGAATTGGCAGTGGTCAGAGGTAAGTGAAAGTGTAAGTGTAGATTTTAAAAAGCTGAGCTAAGTCTAGGCAGTCATACAGTCGGTTGCCGATCGGATTGCATCAATTCCTCCCTGGAATCCTGCCAAAACAGCTCCACAGCCAAACTCTTCAAAGTGTCCTGTCCCGGAGCATTCGCCCATCAGTACGATGACACTTTCCTGACGAAAACTTGCAGGGGAGCCATTTATGTTGTTCAGTTTTGTTGATAAGATCTGTGGAAGATCGAAGAAGAGGAAGGGGAAGAAGAGGGAGAGAGAGAAGGAGAAAAACAAGTTCCATCTGGCCAATTTTCTTGTCTTGTCCTTGCCATTACCATTAAAGTTAGTTGAAAATAAACCTTGATTCTCCATTGACTCTGTTATGCAAAAAATCCAAGTACAAAACCCTACCGAGGTCTTCAGAGTTAACCCTAACCCAAATCCAAAACTGGAAGAACCCACAGTTCAGTGCATTTCAGGTATGTGTCCATTGTGCCTCTAATATGGCTTTCTTATGCCCCTATCATTTTTTTCAGATTCCGATTCCCCTAGATACTCCAGACCGCCATCTTTAAAAAGAAATTTGCCCCCGGAAAATGACTACGATTACGTTGGCCCGATGCCCGTTTCCTATCCATTCCCGTTTAAGAAAGTGGACTCTTCAAAGTCCAAAATGTCAGATAGGACACCTAGTCGCTTACAATCAGAGTTGGAATCACAGTTGCCAAGATCCAGTAGTACTGGCAAATGTGGAAACCGGTATTACCTCCGATTAGCCATCTGCAATGTCATCTTGCTCATTGCCCTTTGCTCTGCCTTCATGGTACTCTGGAATCACTTCCACCCGCCGATAAAACAATGTCCAGAATTCTGGAAATTCTTCCGGAAAACTGGATTTTGCTATAAGTTTTTCGATATGCAATCGAACTTCAATCAAGCTGAAACCTATTGCGGTGAGCTCGACTCCCATCTTGTTTCGATACATAACGAAGCCGAGAATACCTTTGTCGCAGGTACGGTACCGTTCCCCTCATGATCTAGATTTATTCTCCCCAAATTAAAGACCTGTCCCGCCAAGACCAAACTCTACATGAGAACACTGACATCTTGGGTTCGAATCAGGAGATTTGGATCGGGTTGGTATACGCCGATGACAAGTGGCAATGGGAAGATGGTACATCGGCAAGATACACCAACTGGGCGGCTCAGGAGCCGAATCGGCTGGCCACTGAAACTAAGACTACGGTAAGGCGGTGTCGTGGTGGGACCCAACTTAAAGATTGATTCAGTTGATAACGAGCAAAATTCTGCACTACAATCCCAATGGAACACTTTGGAACAATATCGGAGAGGGCAGTTCGCAGAGAGGATTCGTTTGTAAGAAGGAGGGGAAGTGATTGTTAAGTCTGTATGTCAATTGAGGTGTTGTCAATAAAGATTTTTTGTTTTTTTCTTACCCACCATTCGAAAAACTCTTATCATCCATCTGGATCTTGTCCGTATACAAGTCGACCTTATGTTTTCCCCATTCTCCATCGTCAGTTCTCTCCCCCCTTCTCCTTTGTTCAGAATTTACTCTCAAAATGACCTACGAACTTCCCAGAAGCCAACACGGCCAATTGCCATTCAGCAGGCCACCTAGAACTGCTCCAAATGGTATGTTAACTTGATTGATCTTTTGATCTTTTCACTTTTTAGTCTTCGAAAAGCAACTTTCCTATGATGAAAACAGCTATGAGAATGTCATCTGTTATGACTGCAATGGCATAGCGTTTTTGAAACCGAGGAGTTCGGGAAAATCAATAGGATCAAACTTTTCCGATTCGAATAGCTTGAATCCTTGGAATTTGTCATCGGTGAAAGCGTTGACTGTTAGAAAATGCAGTACGAACCTGGAAGTCGTGAAAAGTATGTGAAAACCTTGATTTTTTTCAAATTTTCTTATTCCCAGGCCAGTGCACATGTTGGAGTGTCCTCTACAGCTTCTTGTTCTTAACTATTGGCTTCTCCATGTTCCTCATGATTCTAAGAACCACTGGCTACCTGTACCTGGGAGCACCCGAATATCCAGAGACCACCGTAGCATCCTCCACCACTTCGGAACTGCCCTCATCTTCAAATTCCTTGATTCCACTCCCTGGAAATTGCGTTCTGGGCTACACAAAATTTGACAAAACCGGCTATTGCTATAAGAAAATCTATCACAAAACGGATTTCCTCAACGCCCAAGGGGTTTGTGAGTCGGAGGATGCCAATTTGACCTCGATACATTCCGAAGAGGAGAACACCTTTGTCGCTGGTCAGTTTCCCCCGATTTCGAGATGCATAAATTATCTTTACTTCATTGTTAGATCTCCACCGAGACGATGACAGCATCTACGAGGACAAGAAGGTGTTAAGTTTAAATCAGGAGATCTGGATTGGACTTCGCTTTGTCGAGGCGGAGCAGAAATGGGAATGGATCGATGGGACGGCGATGGATTATGAGAAGTGGGCACCGGATGAGCCGAATCGTTTGGATACTGAACCTTATGCTACGGTAAGGGGGTTTGAAAAAAATTGAGAAATAAAGAGAGGTATATCAGATAACGACGAGTAAGCTGAAAGGGTTCAGCCCAGAGGGGCGGCATTGGAACAATGTGAGGGAGCATACCGAGCAGAAGGGATTGATTTGTAAGAAACGGCCCGAGGAGGAAGAGTGATCTTTTATCTTTGCGGATTATCTTGTGTTTGTATACCCGCCCGTACCACATATAAAACCAGCCTGAACCTGCGGCTTCGCCGCATTCACACCGAAAGCAAAAAGGGACCGCGATGAGGTGGTCTTTCTACCGTCTTTCTTAATCCACTCTGGACAAACTGAATTGCGAAACGTTGCCTTGCGAAACAGTGGGGCGTCGCTCCAACTTGTTCTTACTCAAAAAACTCAAAAACCCTTTATTCAAGGTTAAATTTTCCAACAATCAACGTTCAACAAAACTGAATAATATAAGTTCCCCCTTTGCACGTCTTTGTAGCCGATTCATCCTCATACTGATGAGCCATCGCCCCCGCACAAGACTCTTTGAACATCTTCGCTGTCGGGTTCCCAGTGCAGACTGCCAAGGAGGTATTGTAGCAATCCGGCTTGCAACCGACAGTTTCCCCATCTCTGATCACTGCCAACTCTTTCTTACACTGCTCATTGGGATCTTTTGAGCATTGGCCAGCTCCATCGCACTTTCCATCGCCATTCACAGAGATGATAAGTATTGGGACATTGAAACCATACTCCAAGGAGACATTGTACTTGTCCATTTTGTTGTCATACGCGTCACCGCTCAGCGTGATTTGGGCCATGGTAAATGGAGGTGTTCCACTGGCGCCGTTGCATTTTATCTTCTTCTAAATTTTATGAAATTTCTTTTTTCTAGACTTCTGTCAATAGAGCGCACTTACCCCACAACCTCCCGTTGCACAATTCATCTCCTTATCACAATGAGTCCTTGCCCAGATCTTGCCGCCCTCCCAGTCACTATCCACGTAGAAACTCTTCGTCTCATTGAACTCCAATTCGAATCCTCCGCTCGCCGGGTTCGTAGGACTTTGAATCGCGGCCCAGGTGGTGAAGTTGCAGTTGTTGAGGATCTGGATCCGTTTTGCAGACAATGAGGTAAAAGGAAGAAAAACAATTAGGTAGACGAGGAGAAGATGGTGCATGTTCACGGATGGGACTGGTAGTCAGTGATTCTAACCTTTGTTAAATACAAGGTAAGGTAGGGAAACATAGATGTTGCCTTGAAGAAAAAGAAAAACAGAATTTTGAGATGGTAAGATTAGCAAGTGCAAAGGCATACATATTGCACCCATACTTTACTTCAGATCAAAGTTTCTCATTCAATTGTAAGCAACAAGTGACGAACAGTAACTTGACACGTGGCGTGGGACCTGGAAACTCTGCTTTCAGGCTTTGTTGCAAAGCGGACTTGGCACTGATCAGAGGCATTTGTCGATTTACGAGAATCCCGCAAAGCTTAGTAAACGAGTTTTTAAATCTACAATAGATTTCATATCGGTAGTACATTGGACTGCCCCGTCAGTGTAAATTAAAACAGTGAAACTGTGAAAATTGTCAAAGACACCTGGATCCACTCATCATCACGATACAGCTGCATACGCTGTCCAGATCTTGCAGAGGACCCACCTATGCTCTTCAGTCTTGTTAATACAAAGAACACTTTATTTACACATACATTGAGAAAACTGTCAATTATTTCCTTTCCGGAGCCTTCTTACAAATCAGACCTCTATGCTTGACGGAATTTACCACATTGTTCCAATGTCTCCCCTCTGGACTATACCCTAGCAGCTTACTCGTCGTCATCTAAAAAAATCACGTTATTTTCAACAAATTTTCCCCTCGTCATACCACAACATGCGGCTCGGTATCCATCCGATTCGGTTCATCCGGTGCCCACTTCGCATAATCCACCGGCGACCCATCCGTCCATTCCCACTCGCCCGATTCGCGTTTCAACCCGATCCAAATCTCCTGATTCAAACCCAAAACATTATGATTAGTGTAGGTTTTCTCGTCTTTTCGGTGGAGGTCTACAAATGAAAAAAGGGAGTTGATGCCTTGAAAAATGGTGGAAACTCACCAGCGACAAAGATGTTCTCCTCTTCAGAATGTATCGATACCAAATTGGCATCCTCCGATTCGCAAGCCTTCTGAGCACCGAAGAAATCCGTTCCGTGGTAGATTTTCTTGTAGCAATAGCCGGTTTTGTGGAATTTTGTGTAGCCCAAAAGGCAGTTTCCAGTTGGGACTGAAAATATGGAATTGGGAGGTAAGTAGTGTAAGCTGGATGATTGTGTACTTGTGGAATTGTAATTGTAGGACGGGTTTGGTTTGATAGTGGTGAAGGGTGTTGTGGAGGGTGTTGGGTGAGGTGTGGTGGTGGTAGAAGTCGGAGAGTCGTCTAGGTCGGAGGCTGGAATGATTTTTGATATTTTTGGTCTTACAAATAGGTTGAGGGTCCAAAAGTGTTGTTCTGGGATTTAGACTCGAAAGCCAAAGGGGTTGGGGTTTTTTTCATAAAATTTCCAAGGATTGAATTCAATTAATCGTCGCTTTACCAATGCCAGTCCTTTGAAACAGGCATTCTTATGATTACAGGGATCCCTAGAATGCTCAATACCATCAGCAACCTCACGCTGTCTTTAAGCTTATTATACCAGCGGTTTTTTATTCTAGAGCCTTTAGAGTTGCTAAGGCTCTCTACAGCCTCACATGAGAACCATTTGAAGTTTGACTTTCGAAGGTTTTGTAGGAAATTTTAGAAAACGAGGCCCGTGAGCCGAGATATTAAGCCTTAGCAGCCCTATTCTCAAGGTCCAAAGAAATCACCTTCAAAATACCCTATATTACTCAAAACCAACAGAAACACCGAAAATCCAACGATAAGGAACAAGAAACTGTACAACAGGGACCAGCATCGGCGGTGAACTTCTGAAAAGCAGATTTCCACGTAAATCTGGACAAAGTGCTTCTTACCTCTTTTCAAAACCCCTCGATTCTTGCCATTCTGCCGTCTAGCCACACTGTCCCTGTCTTCTGGAATGAATGTCGATGGTTGTTGCCATAGCACTTCCCCATTTGGCCCCGAAATCGGAAGAAGAGGAGTCGGAACACTTTTCGGCTTCAAATAGTCACTTTCGTAGTATTGGACTTGCTCATAGGCGTTTTCATCGTAGGATAGCTGGTTTTGAAAGCCTAGAGATCAAAGGATCAAAAGATAAAAGGAACAGATCAAAAGATCAATATACCAGGTGGAACACATCTGGGTGGCATGCTGCTTGGCAGTCGGCCTTGTTGGCGTCTCGGCAGTTCGTAGGACATTTTGGAGAAGGTAAAAAGTAGCAGAAAAGTAGGAAATGGTGGCAAAAACCAATAAGAAAAACAAAAAATGAACGAGTTTTCTTTTGAGATCTCAAGGTAAGATACGAGATGAAACTGTCAGTCAAAAATTGGAAGTTTACTCCTTTTTAACAGAAAGGATGCAACAACTGTTGAATGACAGAAGTGATAAGAATCAATCGTCTTACAATCAATTATCACTAGGAAAACACATGATAACGAGAATGAGTCATGGAACTGATAGCAATGATAAGGAGAGAAGTTTGGTTGATAAGTTGGTGTATCTCATACTCACAAGGGAAGTTTTTAGGTATCCTGCCAGCGGTAGGTAGGGGTCTGAATAGATGCACCATGATGGGAGAAGCATGGTGCACAAACATGCCTAAGTTTGTTTCATCATAAAATCAACTGATACACACATACAAAAACAACAGTTGCTGTTCACTAGCTGACAGCCAGAAGACGGAAGAAAAACCGGACCATGGAAAACGTGGAAATCGACCAATTTTTTTTCCAATTAGAGAACAGAGAATGCAGGTGCGGCTATGCAGCATAAAGACGTTCGAGTAGAGGAGGAAGACGAAGATATTCTTATCGTCTGCGTCTCGATGATCTTCAGTGGAAAACAGAACAGTGAACAGATGCCTGATAAGCATGAGTCATGGTGCGAAGACATGAGTAAGAAAAGTAGGATAGCTATCCATTATCACCTTATCACTCGTTCAAAAGCGGAACGGTTTATTGCTCATGGATACGAAAGTTTTCGTTTATAAAGGGCAAGAACCTTGACCTAAGTATATCCATTTGACATGTCGCATTCTGCTAGTGTTACATTATCTGGTAAGTCAAGAATTGAATAAGCATTTTCATTTTTATTTCTTCAGATTCTCAAAATAAAAAATACGAATATGAGTTTCTACCTGAAACGCCGATAAGTCATCCTGCCAGGAAACGAAAATCGAGGGGCAAGCTCAATGTCGCCCTGTTAGCAGTTCTTTTGGTGTTATCGATTAGCGTTTGTACTGGGCTCTTCCTCTTTTTCTTCCGAACAGAGAAAACTGACTCCGAGACCCCTGAAGCTTTGAGCCGCTTATTCTTGGCTGTCGAAGCTGCTCAGCAAACTTTGAAAATGGATTCGGAAAGGCCAAAGGCTGCTTTTTCGATTACACAAGGTTTCATTCCAAACGACTCTGGTGAGAATATTCTGAATGATAAATGTTCTCATGGATACAAATGGTCAAAAATTACCAATTTTTGCTATAAGCCTGCAACAGTCTTAAATAATCTTCAAACAGCTTCCGATGAATGTGAAAACGATGGCGGCGAGTTGATATCCGTCGACGATTACGAGAAGGAAACGGAATTTCTCAAATCAATTTTGGCTGAGTTTGTCTGTAAGAAGCCGAATGTCAATAAGTCGAAGAAGTCGAAGAAGAGAAGATCACTGGCAAAATGTGCGACTGGATACATGTGGTTCGAAGTCACCCAGCACTGCTATAAGGTACGTGTTTCACGTTAACCCATCGAGCACCTTCATTTTCAGAGTAGTCCAGTCCCGGTCAACTTCGAAACAGCCCAAAAGCAATGTGCTGCTGACGCCGCCCAACTTGTTTCTATCCACTCGAAAGCGGAGAGCGACTTCGTCATAGATCTCTATAAAAATTCTCTAGTAGATTATAGAAGAACCACTGACATTTACATGAATCGAGTGGATTTTTGGCTGGGATTGGTCTTCAATGAGACGGAAAATGAATGGACGTGGACTGATGGATCAAACCTGGATCACACAATGTGGGCGGAGCGAGAGCCGAATGACATGGACAAAGAGCATTGGGGAAAAGTGCTTACGGAGAAATGGCCGGGGTATAATCCGAATGGGGATAAATGGAACAATGTTGAAAAGGTTTGGAAGAATGCGGTGGTTTGTAAGAAGCCGGAAGCTACTACTGCTGCTCTTATTCCTATCACAACAACTACGACGCCAGCCACAAAAACAACTGCAACTCCATTGGAAGCATCGGGAAAGTGTGACCCCGGATACAAATGGTTTAAAGATACCCAACACTGCTACAAATGTGTAATAGAGTCAAAAAACTTTGAAAATGCTAGAGAGCAGTGCTTAACTGATGGCGGCGATCTAGCATCGATCAATAATTCAGAGGAGAGCCAATTCGTTTCCGAGCTCTACTTTGAAACTTGGGAACCTTATAAACTTGCAACCAACACTACCTTGACCAAAATGAATCTTTGGATTGGATTTTTCTACAGTCAAGAGAGCAAGGGATGGAAGTGGACCGATGGATCAGAGGGTTATTACATGAGCTGGTATACTGGAAAGCCCGACAATGGGGATCGCGAGTTTTGGGTAGAGGTGAGTGGAATCAGAATGTTTCTTTTTCAATGATTGAAGAAAATTACAGATACGTCCTTTCAAGTTCAAGATTTCAAGCAACACACACTGGGGCACCTTTTGGTACAATGTTGCAAAGGACCAGGAGAGAGGATATTTGTGTGAGAAAGCGGATTTGGATAGTCATGTCACTGTGGCTTCTACAAACAAAACCACTTCATAATTGCTTGGATTCGAGTAAATGAGCAAATGAAAGCATTGATTATCACTTTTACTATGGTTTTTGCGTGGTCGGGGGGGGGGCGGGTATAACCTCACTCTTCTACGACCACTGGGACAATAGTGTACAAAAAAGGAATACCAAAAGATGATCATGAAGATAAAACTTTCTCGGTCAATGTCGATTCAATTCCTTTCTTTCTGTGACGATGATTGATCATGGAACAAACTAGAGATACATATTTGAACAGACTAGATTGTCATCCTTGCACCGAATGGTATGTATAGAATCTTGAAATCTGAAACACAACTTTATTTTTTTTCTATTTCTCTTCTCTCTCTTTCAAACCCAAACTATCCCAACCAATCCTTCTCACAATCAGTTTCCCTTCCCAATCACTCATGATAACCGGTTCTTATCATATCAACCTTGAATTCATCTGACTCATGACACCGCCCATCGGTCGACACGACTTGATGAGGAAGATGAAGATATCTTCTGGTCTTCAGTCTTCTGTAAAGTAAAGACCACAATAATTTTGTTATTTAGCAACTGTTTTGTTTCTTTTTTCGAAAATATTGTTTTTTTCAGATTAAAATGAACGGCAAGGAGATCAAAAAGCGATACCGAAAGACCATAAATGAGGAAGATGAGAAAACCAGAGAAAAACGGAGATTATCGAATAAGGAAGCGTCGAGGAAGTGTCGAGAGAAGAAGGAGAATACGATTTTGCGGTTGGAGAAGGTACGGTAGACCGTTTTAATATTTTGACTTGAATGACTACATATGTTGGTACGCAGCCAAATATATATACTCATGTTTCAGGAAGTGGCCATGTGCAACTCAATCAGAAAACAGCGGGATATTGAATTGGAAAACTTGAGAAACCATGTCCAACAACTCGAGGTCAAATTAATGGAAAAAGATGAAGTGATCAAGCGACTGGAACATTTGAATTCGGCGCGACTTCCTGAGCATCCAGCCCAAGGAGATACTGATTTTCCGACGTGTCTTCCACGTTTTACACCTTCAAATGTCATTGGTGAGTCTTACTCAAGCACGACGTTTCGCAACTATTTCAATTTTTCCAGATGACAAGACCTTCCAAGAATGTTTGAAAAACCTGACTCCAGTGATCATTGGACCGATTATTCAGGTCCCGAGGTATTATCACTTGTAGTTTTTATTCATTCATAATAAAGGCATATTGAACCCATAGATTTTTTCATTTTATGAATTTGAAAAACGGAAAAAAATAGACATTAAGATAATAATAATAAAGAGTATCAAAAGTCGGTCGTCTTCAGCATCACTCTTGATAAATCTGCTCTGGACATCCACGTGGCATCGTCATACGGTAAATAGCTGAGATCGATTTGCTCGATTTCCTTTCCTGATGTTTCATTCCTGAAAAACTGCAGATTGTATGGGGTGTCTAATCGGAATTTTCACCCAATTGTTATCTTTACGTTTCGATCTTTACGTTTTAGACCTGAAACGTTATATTTTTTGCAAATTTTGATATGAAAAAAAAAATCAATAAGTACTCACAGTCTTCGAAAATCGAGCTGATGTTCTGGCCCAGTTAAATAACTATGTAGATCAACCAAATTCTCGCAAAAACAGGAAAAATCGATATAAGCAGATGAGTTCGGGATTGATCCAAGATCAAAAGATGAAAGATGATACTGATAGCCATGATGGAATGTGGTGCAAAGCCCGCTAACCGTCTCGCACACTCTCTCTTGCACGGACACCCTCTCAACCCTTGGATCGTTTAGGTGTAGATACTCGTATTGACAGCCTTCACTTCTTTGATTGACAGCCACCTGTTCGCACCTGGTCCTTGGAGATTTATCGATCGATTCGCACCTCTCTAATGGTCCTCACAGGGCGTGCTCTAAGAGTGTCCCCCCGCCCACTGCCCCTCTTCGACAGTCTCCTGACCTGCCCTGTCTTCCTATTATTCTCATTCTGGTCAGTCAGTCAGTCTCATCTACTTAACTGGACGACGACGGAGCAGCCGATGTCTTCCTACCAGTGCCATCTCTATCTATTGGTACTGGGTGATTCGACCATTCCGTTGGGGCTATCTTAGCTGGTAAT